>APFE030512700.1:32726-104444 GCA_000404065.3 Pinus taeda
TGTTGATGCCCATTGCCAAGAAGCGATCCATCCTAGATGAATCTTTGTTCTTGCAGGACGATTGTTTCTGAAGCATCTGTTTGAAGAATGACTGGTTCTATGACAGTGCTTACATGGATGAAGATCAAAACAGTGATCTTTCATATGGCCAACTCGATCACAGTGTTGGAATTTCATGATCTGTTGTTGTTGTTGCTGTTGTGGAAGAGGAGCAGAGTCTGGAACAGCTGAAGCTGAACTGTCATGAGGAGCAGGTGAACTGTCATAAATGTATCCAACACTCTGAAACTGAATGGGCTTTGAGTAGTCTAGAATATGAAAGGACAAGTCCTTGTCATATCCAAGACCAGTTTTGTGCTTGTTGTGGACAAGTTGTTCCCAAGGTCTGATGATGGGCTTGGGAAGTGCAGACTGAACTTCTGCATCTGCATGTAACCTTGCTGCCTTGTTTGGTACTAAATCTGAATGAATAGTAACATGCTACTCATGAGTGGTTGTCTCAATGTTCTGAACAAAAACAGGTTCAGAATGATGTCGATTTTGATGTAGCTCTTCTTGTTGTAGCTGTGATTCAAGTTGTAAAAAATCTATCTTTTCCTTTGCATTTTGTAGACAAACCTGAATGTCTGTGAGAGAGGATTTGCTGATTTGGAATGTGTCATTAGAAGTAGATTGTATTAGAGTTTTCAAAAACTCTAATACTTCACCAATTTGATCCATTTTCCCAAAAAAATACAGTGTCTTAATGATACTTAAAAGCTTCTTAGAAAGATATTTCAAGCTTCTTAAAAATGGAGCATTACTTTAATCAAAAATCCAAATCTTTTGCAAAGACTAGCCAAAACTATTCCACAGTCAATAACAAATCTCTTCGAACTTCTCCAAAAAATATGACAATAAGAAAATCATGGGCCTGATATTCACATCAATGAAAATTTGATGGAGACTTTAACCCTTGATGAAAAGCGGGAGTGGGTTTGAGAGCTGTCCCACAAAAGTATTTGATATTAATCCAGATACACAACAGGTATATGTGCACGATGCTGAAGCATATTCCTATGATGATGAGGTCATCAAGAAAGCTTAAATCGAGTCACCAAAAACAGTATCATTCCATCCTGGCCATTTCCTCTGAGGCACGACAAAGAGTCAAAACCTCCCTCAAATATGTGTTGCTGGTTCCTAGTTGCATGTCCCTCTTATGTCATGCTCCTTCTGTAACCTAGCCAGTCTCAATTTATTCTCCCCCAGCCTTTTCCGCCTTGAACTGTGAGAATTCTTTCTCCTTTCCAGTATTTCTGTGTGGCTGTGAGGCAAGAAGAGTTCTCACTTCTATTGTTGAAGCGAGGGACAGTGCACCCGTTGTGTCCAAAAAAGCGCATCTACTTAAGTATTTGTCAGACGATCTACTCTCATTCTTGCAATTTCAGTGTAGAAAACACCAAATAATTTCTCAGGAGACAACAATGTCTACATAGAAAGTGGCAGGAATGAAGAGGCTATTGTAAGGCAATAGGTTGTTAAGAGTGTTGTGTGCAAGTTTTCAGAGGAAGCGCATGCAGTTCGGAATGTCATCCTATCTTCACGAGCTTCAGAGCTGCATATATACACGCCACTGCGCCATCTCTATCGAACAAAAGGGTTAATTTGGAATTCGTTTACAAGAGATATGGAATAAAATATCGTTCTACTTCATCATTGAGAAAATTCTTCATATCTCCAAGCTCCTGTCGGTGAGTCTTGATTTGAGTATTGAGCTTACCACGCCATAAGCTTCCGTCTAAAGCAAATATACACTAGCATTTAAAACCACAACATGCTTGGGTGTATGAGAATGACACTAACACTGATTGAGAGGAAAACGAATGTTAAATGGTAATGTCAGAAGTAGGAAAGCAAAATATTGAGAATGGGATTTGAACCCACGCCCTTTCGGACCAGAACCTTACAACTCGGCCATCTCAACACGTGTTTTCATAAATTAAAACAATAATAAAACTTTTCGTACATTTTCATACCGCTCTTTATGAACCCTAATCTGCCCATCACTTGCGCTTCTAACCACGCAGACAATAAAGTCCCTGGTGTCAATCAAACAGAAAATTCCAGAACGGGGCAGTCCGAGAATCGAATTCGGGACCTCTCGCACCCAAAGCAAAAACCATACCAATAGACCAAATTCCCTCAGCCGACCTTCCACAATTTTCTCTCCACAGATAAAACCGCCAGCTCCACTGTTGAAAGCCTGCTCTCACAGTCCACTCGTTCTCCACATTCCTATTAATCGAGATAAATATACCCAATTCACATGCTCTCTGTAACTCGATTCCTTTTTCAGGGCGAAATTCTGAATTCAAATTTCGTATTTGCACGATAAAAGTAAAAGCAGACAGTAATCAGAAATCTCCTTTCTCTTTTCGGGTGAGATGAGGAGAATTGGCCTACCTACTCAACCTAGAGAACATCGGAGGTCTGCACATGATTTTCTGTTTTGTATGTCTGATAAAAAGTGCAGAAACTAAACAGTAGCAAGCGAAGATGTTTCGTTTCTGGAGAGAGGAAGCAGGCCGTATACGTGATGGACCTCTGATTTTGATATGGATCTCTGTCTTTTTCTATTGCATAGCAAATAGATAACCTACGGCTTTCAAGAATCCGACCAGATGGAACAGCTCGTGTTGCAGCCAAGAACGCCAAGTTATGAACCCCGCATCTTCATGGTAACTACTTATTTATGTAATTACTTAAAAGTAGATTGCAGAAATCTGAAAGTAAAACAACATTTCATATACCAGCTACAACTCCTTTCAACGCATATGAACCAGCATAACAGCGTTACCTTCAGGCGTTCCTTTTCAGGGAGCGTTTCTTGTCAGGGGGCGTTTCTCCTTCAGGCAGCGTTTCTCCTTCAGGCAATGGACAGAGGAGCAGGTGTAATGATGCTCTTTTTCCTTTTAAATGTTTATGACGGTCAGAGGTATTCAGAAGAACAGGCAGGAAGATTTAAAGAGGCCAGCACTATTCAAGGCAACTACACAAGCCACACATCATGGCTCTGATACCATGTTAAACACACATGGTGAACGAGAAAACAAATATGAAAGATAAGCTTGCAATGCATTTTTTATTAACAATAGATGTACAGTTATAGTACAATATGGTGACTGTTGGGATTCACATCCCAAGGTCCCTTGGACTACTTAGTCTATTTAGCTTCCACACTAACCCATTAGGATTAGGTGTCCAACAACACCCTTACCTAAGGGAGGTTTCTCTTGCAAACAGAATTGGCGACTCCACTGGGGAATATAGTCTTGTATTTCTTAGAAGGGTTTTTTTGTTCTTGATCTAGGCTTTCCTATATTGTTTTAGTAATTTCTCCCCCAATTAGGATGAAAGATCCCATTGAAGCAGCTACTGCCATGCATATTGTATGTACATTTGCTGTCTCAATCATCATTTGTGAGGACTCTTCGGAGTTATTTCTTTAGCTTGGATAGGGAATTTAGTTCATGTCTTGATTTTTCTAGTCTTATTGATTCATTTTAGTCTGGGCAGTCAATCTAATCTTTTGGATGAAGTGTGTACCTTTTATTTTTCCCTAATTTTATGCATATACGTTTTTTCTTTTTATAAAGTCACGTACACACATGGTTTCTTCCAAAGAAACTCGCATACACCCATGTTTCTTCAAACACAGTCATGTATACACACAACTTTCCTTATACACAATCGTGGATATCTGGTAAAATTTGAATTTTTCAAATGTATTCCTCCAATTTTGGGAAGTATCTTTGCTTTCCATCTCTTTTAGAGTCCTTTGCAGTCTGGAATGATATGGTTTCTTGATGGTGTCGTTTTCTTTGTCTCTTTTTACAAAAATATTTTGTCAACCTAGGGTTTGCTATGTTGTGAAGTTTTGTGCTTCTGAGTTTGGATTGCAGACATTTTGGTAAAGTGTCTGACTATTCTATACATTTGAAATAGAGAGTTATTTTTCAACTTGCCTTACGATCAAATCTTCTCATTGGTTCATTTGCATTCTTGAAGTTGCCTCTTTTTGTTTCTTCTTGTTGGTTTGAGAAAGATTTGCAATTTTGGTTCAGTGAAATATTTTGGTTTTCTTAGATCTTTTGTTTGTTGAATCTTTTGTGTGTCATTTAGATCAGGTTATTCAAGTGTTTTTTACCTTTTTTCTCATCATTTCGGTGATTGTTTATAGTTGGTGAACTTTGGTGTCTTTTTGCTTGATTTAATCTTGAGGTAATTAGTTGTTTTTTCTCCTTGAATATTTTATTCAAAGCACTTAAAAGCAAAAAGTGAAAAAACATTTTTTTTTTGCCTTTCTTTCTTTGATTTGATCTTTTTGTTTATAAACAAGTGTGTGAATCTTTATTTGAAGTTGTAATTTTCTTTGCTTGAGAGATCTTTTTCTTGGATGTTTCTTTCTCCTTATTTGGTCAAATTTTGACTTTTGGATATTAAAAGAGCACAGTTGTTTGTTTAGAGCATTCCATAGAATCTTGTATTTAGGCATTCTAGTATGAATTAAGTAGTTTTCATTTTAGGCATTTCTTTTTTAGTATCCTTAGATAGATGATGAATGCATGAGCCAATTTAAAAGAGAAAAAGATTTTTTTTCTTTCATAGTTTTCACATATGACCTTGTAGAGATTAATTTTCATCGAAGAAAAAGAAGTTGCATTTCACATGTAGCCTAGTTTTTTATTGATTTATTTTTGTGTCATAACATCATAAGTTTCACTTCTGCTACCCCTGGATTAAGTAACAACCAGTAAAATCAACTGCTTAATTTAAAATGAACTAGATTTTTCTTTTTGTCTTAGATACATCAACTAGTCTAGGGCATTTAGGGCCTTGGAATAGGTGTGTGGAGAGTAAACTCTCCAAGGGAACTCTAAAATGAAACATAGAAGTTGATTAAAGAGTGAAACCCAGTCTCATTAAGATGTCGGGGAAAGCTCTTATAACACATGAGTTAAGCATGAGGACGAGTGAACATAGGGAAAGAGAGATACCCCTCTCCTACTTGTTGGATCCTGCACCCACGAATGTTCCGCCCAACTTCTGATTACGAACCACTGACCTTAGTTTCATATCCTAGGGACCACATGGGTGAATGTGGGGAGAATACCTGTGGTACCTAAGACATACATTGTATCACTTTCATAGTACCTCTGGAGGGTGCCCTTATGAAGCTTGGGTACTTGCACTGGCAAAGGCTATTGTCTAGAGGCCAACGTAATTGTTTCTGATACATTTGCTGGTAGTCTTGGGCCATAATTATCCCAAACTATCTTTGGAAGGTCCTTATCTTCACTTTCTTGTATTTTCGTGTCCAATCCTAATCACCCGAAACGGAAATACCTGGAAGCTGCTTGTTTGGTTATATCTTTAGGGATTTTTTTTAGTGAGTGCTCTCTGCACCTAGATTTCCATAAGTTTTTATTTTTTGAGTCTTTAAAAAAATATCTTAACATTTAAAAGTGGTTGATCGACATGTTCATCGGTCTAGGAGGCTTCATGGGCTTTCACCTATGAGTGTCGAGCCTTCATCTAAAGTGCGTGTGAGTTGTTATGATGGTGATTTTCAACGAGTAGCAACTAACACATTACAGATTAATCCATCTTTAAGGGCTATTATTTCACAGGATGAACCTAGTGTGGTTCATTATTTGGATGGAAACACTTCGGTCCTTGCTAGGGTGCTCTTCTAATTGAAAGACGAGATTGATATTGAATACGTCCCTCAATCCCCCGTGACTCCTACGACACCCCTTCCTTATCATCTTCCGTATGTTGTATCATACATGGATACCCTGACTCACAGGCCAGCATGACCTATTCACTCTCCTCCTTTTTTCTAGATGACCAATGTTAGTGGCATAACCATGGTTGTGGATACTTCTGGTGTGCATACCCCTCCTTTAGTTTTAGGAGGTGGTACTATTTCTATCTATACCATTACACCTAGTACACTAGCGCTTGGACCTACCTCGGTTCCAGTTCCGAGTGGGGGCACCCAACCTTTCACTTCTTTCATTGGTACATATCCTTTTGGGATGCCACCTAGTGAGATTCCCCCAGTTCCCTCAACCTTTCCATCTTATGTTTCCACATCTATGTCTTTTACTCCAAGTGATTCAGCATCCTTTCAGGGTTTGGCTTTTGGAAGTGGTCATATCCCTCCTTCTAATCCATCATTGAACTTAGGATACGCTCAAAATGTTAATCCTTTCCAAGGAGGTCAAGGATGGCTAAATCCTTCTATTAGTGGGTTAGGGGATATGAATTTGTCCTATTTATTTGGTTTGCATAGGAGTATGCCCTTCCTTTCTTTTAGGACCTCATAGGTATTACCTCTGCTAGATGGTGCAAGTGATCATTATTAGGGGTTATCCCCTTCTTTCAATGTTCCGCTAGGAGGAAAATATCCTATGTATGGTAACCCTACGGTAGGAGGTGGATACCCTACGAATACTTCTAGGCCACAAGGATTTCCTTATGGCTCATCTCCTTCTACGAGAAATCCATGGAAACCTGTTACCTTTCAAAATCTAGGATACTCTTTTCATAATATTGGAAATTCTGCTCTTGGTGGGTGGAATTCTTCGACTCCTTTGTGCTTATCATTCCTGGAAACTTTAAACTTTCCATATCTTTCAAAGTTAATGAATAATCTGATCTAATACAATCTGGCTTGGACTCTGATTCCCACCAAACTTCCATCTAATATTCCTAAATTTGAAGGGAAGTCCGGGGAAGCTCTAGTTGATCATATAAGCATGTACCACCTATGGTGCTCATCGAACTCTTTGGTCAGTGATTCAATCAGGTTGAGATTATTCCAACGCACCCTAACTGGAAATGCTACAAAATGGTATATTGAGCTAAAATGGTGTTACTTTTCCTACATTTGGCGAGCTGGCTACTATGTTTTTAAACTATTTTTGATTGCCTGTCCGATATGACGCCGAAATTGAAATTTTAGCCAGTTTCTGACAAGACAAAGAAACTCATATTTTTGACCATATCCAAGAGTGGCACAGAATAAAGAGGCTCATTAAGGCCTATATCCCTAATGAATTCCTCCTCGAATGGTTTTTGAAATATTTATACCCAGAAATTTTGAAGGATGTGTCACTCTCCAGAGTGTTCATTGAAGAACAGACCATATCTAGAGCCCAAGAGTTGGAGCTTATATATTCTCAATCTAAAGTCCTCTATAAGATTTTTCCTCATTCTGCTCGATTGAAGATCAATCTAGCCATACAGAAGCCATGACCCCATGACAAAGGAACTATGGGATCAATCGATAGTAGCACGACTAACCTGCTAAATCAATTGCAGGAGTTGTCTTTACAATATGCTTCTCCAATGTAGGCATCATCGCCAATGCCTATGTCTTCCCAACCTTTAGTAGTTAATGCTATCCAATCTTCGAACCCCAAAGGAGACCAACAATTTGATGGGAAGAAGAAGGGACGTGGTAAGAAGAAAGATAAGACTGGGAAAGGGAATGTGAATAAATCGAGTAATGATACTGTGAAGGGAAAGAAGGAATAGAAAAAGAAAGTAAATTTCCCATGCAAGTTATGCAGTGGAGATCATCTTACCCATATTTTCCCTAAGATTCAAGATTCTCAACGCTTATTAGCTCAGCAGGGTTCTTTGAGTTCCCAGGATTTGTTGACTAATCCTTTTCCCCAAGGGCAACAAATGTTTGGTGGCACTAATGTTGGTACTAGAACCCCCACAAGGGGAAACCAAAAAGGGAAATCTACATTGAATGTCTATATGGTAACGTCCCATGTTGATGTTTCTACAAGATCACATAATTATAGTGAACCAGAATCTTCTAAGGCTAAGACTCCTTCTGATATTCCATAGCCAATTCATATTGAGAGGCCCGTAATTGAGCCTATACCTAGAATTTCGAAAGGCTCTACAAAATGTTCAATTGTTAATCCCAATGCTAGGGTTTCCCAGAACTGCTCTATTGTTGAAGATTTATCTCCAAGCCCTTGTGCGATGTTAGTGTTAGACATACTCCAATCATGTCCTATGCAAAAGAGTGCATTTCTCACTTTGATCAGAGTAGTGGATATGAAAAAATCCATATTTAAGATTTAGATTTAAGATTTAGAGTTGATTCTTGAAGGTGACAAGATTTAGTAGTAGGTTGTATATCACCGCCTGTAATCTTCACTTCGATTTTTCTTTTTTGAGTTTCAAGATGAAAACCCCTGCATTATTTTCTAATGAAAAACAACTCATTTAGTTTTAAACAAATCTTCAAAGGTCATATTTTATATACTTCTTTGGTGCTCTTATTTATGATAGTTATCTTTCATATGAGTGATTTGATTCCTGATCAGATTCTCCAATATATGACACCTACAGTTCAAAAGATGAAGTTTTTGTTGCAAATTTCCAAGAAGATAAGCTTGCTGGTAAATGGAAAGAAAATGTCCTACAACAGCCTTTTCAAGAAAATCCCAAAGGTGAAGAGTTGAATAGTGTATGTGGCTACCCTACCCTAGAAGATATATGTCAGCAGATTATGCAAGAGAAGGAGGTAGCTAAAAAAATTTCTCATCAGTTGCATGATCCAGTAGCTCATTATACGTAATCTTTAGTTGGCCAACAATAAATGTATTTTCTAGGGTATGTATCAAAAGTTATGTCTTAAGTTTTTATTTGATGCACGTTGTATTTTATTTTTAGTTTTCAAGAGCATAGTGGCATTAAGTCTAGCACACTGATGTTGGGCTTTTCCATTGGAAATCATATTTCACCTGAAGAAATTCATTTATGTATATAAATACGAGTTGTATATAAATAAGCTTGGGAATGGAGAATTTAATTTCTAATTTGCATAAATGTTGTTTTAGTTGACAGAAGAAATAATAGATGTACAGGAAATCAAGGTTTCAGGGAGATTTTAACTTTCGCAGATTTCAGAGCTAATTGAGAATGGTTCCTGTTTATTTTGACTCCATGCCTAAATAAGGCTACTAATATATGGTTCTCATTGATTTTCAAGAAAAACATTGTCCCCAGTTGGAGCCAAATGTTGTAGCCCAATTTGGCCTAGATAAAAGGTCAAATATTTTAAAGGAAAACTCCAACACATGATTAAATTTGCAAAGCTTGATGGCACTTGTCAATATTTATTGGCAGCTCTACAAAGGGAAGACATCTAGGCTTTCTGGAAAATATATTTTTACGGGAGCCATTTAAGGACATGGTCAGCAAGCAATGGTTTTTCTGTATTCACATAAAGATACTAGGAAAACTACACATATTTTGAAAGGAATGATGAGATAGGTTCCTTTTCAAATAAAACACACCCTAGTGTGGAATCACAAAAAATGAGGTGCATCAATCCACAAATCGGGAACTTATTAAATTGTTCTAGTCTAGTTTTGGCATCCATCCTGTTGGGATGTTGCATGCAGATCGTAGACTTATAGAGCATTTATTTTCTAAAGGAGTGTTAAAAGTGTGTGTATGAATAACTTTACCATGAGGTGTTAATTCACCTACACATAAATTTATCATAAAGAGAACACAATTGTATGATCCAAAAGTTGGAAGGCCTCAATTTGAAAAAATTGGTGAAGGCATCATCATTACTATGAACAGCAAGTTGGCACACTTGCAGAAATTCCCACTATAGATCAATAGATTATGCAATATACTAAAACACAATACAAGATCTACTTCTACAACACTTTGCGGAAGCTTAATCAAATTGAGCAAGATCAAGAGAACACATATAACTAAGAATGAGAAATCAATCACACATAACACAAAATAAATAACCTGGGGAAAGCCTCAGCCTAAAACCCTAATCTCTGTATTATCATACAAGTGGAAATCTTGTTCAAGTTACAAAAAGAATTAGCTCTCAAGCTATCATGCTCTCTCTGCAATCAAACAATACAACTCACAGATTGAATAGACATAGTATATGTCCTCCTCAAGCCCTCCAAGCCTCCTATTTCCTTGCGCAGTTTTTCTTGGGGTCCAGTGAAGCCACATGTGTGAATTGGCCTCATCACACTCACAAAACCTAAAGAAGGAACTGTGCAATCCTCAAGGAAAGAATTCCTTCTACACACAAGGAATATTCACAATGAAATATTCTAGCAACTAATAGTACACTGCCCCTCCATATGATCTCAACTGGGCCTCTATCTGAACTGACATGCATGAGTTATTTATAAGAGAATATTCAATTATCTAAAGTGCAACAGTTACATGCATGCAAGCATTAACTAAATAAACTTACATTAATTCAACAAACTATTTGAATTAATCTAACTGGAATTGACTCAGTTAACTGAGCCAACTAATTAAAACTCAATATTACAACTCATCCTTATCTCTTTAACTGATGGATAAATTCCTCAATTAATGGAGAAACTGTTGTATGTCCCCACATAGACTTCATGTTTGATTTTCCTTAACTAATTAACTCAAGATGAATTAATTAATTATTTTACAAACAGTTGCTAAGATCAAATTCAAATTTTACTTCACTATTTTAGTTTAGGGACTGACTAAAATAGAAAGGTATCCCGAAATGTTATTTATAGAATGTTATTTTTAGCACTTCCATTTTTCCATCCATTGTTGCTAAGATCAACATTGGTTCAATTGCTATTTATAGTAGTGCTATTTTTAGCAGTTCTATTTTTAGCATTTCTTGTTGTTATTTTCAACAACACTATTTGCATTTATTAACAATTTAGTTGCCAATTGAGAGTCAATTTATAAGCTCCTTGAAATAAAATATAAATTCAAGGTGGCCCTCAGGAAATATATGGGAAATTTTCTATTTTGATTTAGGCATGTATGTCACATGGATCATTTGAGATCAACAAATTTGGCCTCACCAACATCCTCTTAGGAAATTTGAGAAGGATATCTCTTTGGAGATATTGAGGAAACTTGAAGATAAGGATGCCTGGTTAGACCATCTCTATGAAGTGGAGGAAAATGAAACTATTGCTTTGATTTTCTATTTTCCTTGTGGAAAAAATGATTAAGCAGTGTCTGAATTTGTCTCGAATGATCATTTGCATGGTGTTGATGAGCGTTGGTAAGAATCTATCACCTAAATTCATATTTTGGGGACATCTGGAATATATATCTATGTATTCAAATCAGTGATTTTATATTACAAATCCAAGAAGTGATTTGAGGCAAAGACAAAAGTTTTTAAATACAACAATAGTGAATTAAGACTGGCACACATAGAATGCACAAAATCTAAGAGGAACCCACAGTGAAAAGGGATTATATGTTATTAGCACTCAATGTATCAGATATTAATGAAGTACAACTTTTAGAATTACTATGGATGGATTCTTGTAGTAGATAGATATGACTGCCCTGCATTTGAAAGAGCTTGACATTGGAATCTTCTATGTCAACCTTAGCACGGGAGCGATTATGGCTCCTCATTTTAATCCCCATGTGATAGAGTATGGAATCTTGACAAGGGGTGAAGGCATAATTCACATCACATTTCCAAACGGAACAAATGTCATGGACGTTAGCATTAGTGTTGGGGATGTATTTTGGGTCCCTCAATATCACTCTGTTTTTCAGATTGTCGAGAGGAGAAATCGGATGGAATTCTTCGGCTTCACCTCCTCTTCAAGAAAAAACCATCCCCAGTTCCTCACAGGGAGAAATTCTCAGCGAGAGAATACTTAGGGAGTTCATCGCAATGCAAAGGTGATATCTACAAGAAGTCAGAGAAGTGAAAATAAAAAAGGTGCATCTTATAGGTTGTGAATTTGTCCATGATGTCCATCAAGCTTGATACCACCCTCAAGTTCTCCATAATACCACATCTATATAAGGATGATATCATTTTCCAGAGTAAGGGCATCCAAGAAGACAAAAGTCGATTCATGAACAAATGAAGAGGTTTCAAGTTCACATAAAACATGTAAAATAGAGAAGGTCAAATTTAACTCACGATACACTCCCGGTCCATTAGATATCTCTTTGAGTTCCACAAAAAAGTTAACTTATTCATGTGTTACATCTAGGATTTCCCTCTATGATTCACCAGGTCAACTGTCAGAGATTGGTATGGGAAAAATAAGAGTATGAGATTCTGAAAATATTAGTGAAATTGAGAGAACGAAGGAGATGGAATTTGATAGGTTGAGACCTAACGATGGTGATACGGATCAAGAAAATAGATTGCATGAAAAATACAGTGAGAATAGCTGAGCTCGTTTAGTTGGAGAGAAAGAAGGGAGTCTTTCATCAAGCAAACAGGAATATTACATCAACCATAATTCAATGCATTATAGTGATGACAAACTTGAAAGGTATCATTATCATATTTCACATGCTTGTTCACCACCTAGAGATGGAGTACAATTTCACTCTCAAAAATTGCAGACTTATAGTTTGATCAACAAAATATTCAAATTGATTGTCATGATTTGGACCTCATTAATCACCAACAATCAAAGCCAATGTTTTTCCAAATGAAGAAGCCCACCAAAATAGGCTTGCAACTGATACCTTGTAGCTAGGCAAGATGATAGATCTATTGACACTGAGGTTTTTAATGGATATCTTACCATGGCGTGCTTGGTTTCTTTGAGCTATGGAGAAAGACGATTATCCTCTAATCACTAGGAAATAGTCAGCGATCTCAAGAAGCAACATTGAACAAGTCGCATTTTCTGAGATTCATGATTAGAAGTAGACCACTACTATCGAAAATATTGACTTGAAGCATCTACCACTACGAATAAGGAGTTGATCTTCAAGACAAATATACAGCCCAAAAGTCCTACTACCAAAATATATTAGAGTCACGGGAAGACAAACTATTAGAATTTTAAGACAAAGTGTGGTTTGGCGAAGAAATGTTCCAAAACTGCCCATGACGAGATCAATGATAAATATCCATTATATCATCACTTCCTCTCTATTCCAGAAACTGCCAAAGGTGTTCATGTAGGCTGTTTGAGGTATTGTGAGACACCAATTTCATTGTGTAAAAGGAGACCTTCATGATAGGGAGACAAAAATTGAGCCTCTATAAGGAAGTAATAGTACTAACCTAAGAGATACACACGAGAAAAGAAGGTTTTGTTAGTTATCTAGTGAAATATTTCACTTAGACACAACTATTATTAAACCACATACAACACACCTTCACCAAGAAAAGTACCAATGCCACTAAAATGGTTCAATTTCCTTAGTACATATGAATGAAACATATACAACAAACATCCAAATAATAGTCCTAATAAATTCACAATACATGAATGAAAACGTGTTGGTTCATTGAGCTTCTTATAAGGTGAAAGATCCAAATACATAGTTACAATGATGAGACACTAGTTCCAATAGTGGAACATTAAGTCACTTCTTGCTTCTCTAAAGAACAATTTTCTCTCCAATGCAAAGTAGAGAGAATCCAAGACTAGCTCTCCAAAGCTTAAGCCTCCAAAAGCCCTTTTAATGTGTTATGAGGTTATTTTTATAATAAGGGGAATGAATTTTCACATCCCCATGACTCTTGAATTAACCTCATGAATCTTGGACTTCTAATGTATCCCTTGGACTTCTAAAAACCTCTTGAACTTCTAATGAATTTTAGACTTCTCCTAAAGACATTTTGTCCATATATGACTAAGTGACTTTTCATATTCCACATATGACTCTTGGACTTCAACACATTACATTTTGTTTTCTTTCTTGAGAATACATCATTACATTCCACATGATGATGTGGCATGACACATGGACAGACATTGAACATTATGATGGAACTTGTACATGACACAACTTGACAATGATTACATGGACTTCATGATGAGGTGTTCATGCCAAGTTGTCTTCCTTGATGCTTCATCTTGCATTCTTGACAGTGGATCTGATCTATGCTTCATCTTCATGAAATATCCACTTTATTACTCATCTTCACCCTCCAAAGGGTATTCGATCAATATCATAATCCTCTGATTCATCATGCAATGTCTTCTTTCTGTCTGGGTCTATGATATGCTTCATGTCTTCATGATTGTTCTTTTTTGTTGTTCTTCTCTGTAGGTGTTTATGTATGTTTTTTCCTTGCTATCTACTTGAAAATATCATTTTCATGTTGAGATAGTACTTGTGTTAATGAAGATCATTCATGGTGAGGAAAAATTAGTCCTAAATCATATATTCTATCATTACCTAGCTCGTGGAATGATCAACTTATAATATGCATGTGAAAGGGTTAAAAGAATAAGGCTTGATTAGGACGGTGCATTCAAACTCATCAAGGCTCACAAGAGGCATGTAGAGTGTGCTTGTGTGCTCAAACAAGGGAGAGAGAACTCAAGGGTGTAAGGGCACACTCCTAACAGAAGAAGGAGTGAGGCTATAGGCCTTTAAGCCTTCAAGGTGCACTCATATGCTCATAATTGAAATAAGAGGGTGCAAGGGCGTAATCCAAAGAGATGAAGGGGAAACACTCAAGCCTTCAAGATGTGCTCATGCACTCAAAAAGGGTGCAGTTCCTCATGCCGAAGGAGTGCACTCAAGCTTCAAGCTTCATAACTACACCATGTCCTCAAACAGAACAAGGAAGCTTCGTGCTTCGTGATTGCATCATGCTCTTTAAGTCTTTGTGTTTTTTGAGTGCTCCATGTGCTCTAAGAGAAGAATGAAGCTTCATGCTTCATGATGGGCACATTTCTTCGAGTCGAATGATTGTGCTCACAATCCTAAAGTGAGTTCATTATTTTGAAGTTCACTCAGGATCTCCGAGTGCATTTTTTAAGGCAAGAAGGTCCTTGTTTCTCCAGAGTGTGCCTTTTAGGTGAGAGGTGGTCTTTATTCTTTGAAAGTTCGCTTTTTCACTGAGCGTTTGAACTGGACCTCATTGTTTCAAATTGAATTTCATTGTTTCAAAATGAAATCAGTCTTGGGAGGGCATAATTCTCTCCAAGAGTGGCCAATTTTTCATTTGGAATTTGCTTTTCACTGAGGGAGGAAACACAAGTCTAGGTGACTTATCCTTAGGAAGTACTTATGCACTCTGAGAGGGAGGATACCTTAGAAAAGACTTAGTGCACAAGTATGAGAGGAAGATACATTAATGAGTCTCATGAATAAGTTTCGCTTACCACCTAGTGATAGGATTAATGCCTTTATAACTTGCGTTGGGTTGAACGACCAAGAAGACCTCTCACAATGGCTAAGTGTGGGACCAACAAAGTAGGAGAAATAAATTCATCCTAACACAAATCAAACATAGGTCACACTCATAAATTCTATCAATAAAATCTAATGGAATGCATAAGACTCATGAACAAGAGTCACACCTTAATAAAACAACAAATCCAAACCTATTTCGAAGTGCAGCAGTTGAAATGAAACATCACAACACTTAGAAACCAAGTTACGACAACTATTGTAACTATGACCAAAAGTTGCACTTAGCTGCAAGAATGTGTTTTTCTCCACATTTCAATTGTATGTAAGACCATATAATGTAAAAAAGTGTGCCAAAACTAACTTTGGAGATGCACAAAGGTGTGCCACATGCAAGAGTGAAAGACGCAAAAGTGACACCTGCGACATGAGGAAAACATAAGACGACACTTGAAAAATGCAAACAATTGTGAAAGTACCACACGAAAGAGTGAAGCTAACATCAAAATGAAACTTATTAAAATTAAAGCAAGTCAAAATGAAAATGAAAAATGTGAAAGTGAAAATATGCAAAAGATGATAGTTGTGAAAAATCACCAAAATAGAAGCACACACACAACAAAGTGAGGGGGAATGACAATATAAGCATGCATTGACTGTCAACATGAGTTGAACATCACACAAGAATTGTCTTGATGGATGGTTCTATGCCTATTCAAGCTTTCTTAAAGGAAGTGTTCTCACGAAACCATTGAAGATTGTGAATATGAGTGCAAGTGAGTTGACAGTTTGAAACTGGAAGAAGACTTGAACGCTTTGTAAAACATCAAACAATCATGAAGTAACCATAAAGCAACAAATCGTAAGATCCTCAGTAGGCTCCAAAATTCAAGTGTAGGCAAAATTTTGGAGTGTATTGATCGCAGCGAGAACATAGTTGTAGAAAGGTAGACTAGCTTTAGTAAAACACGTCAAAGTCTTTGGAAGCAAACGCTACATAAAGAGAAATTATGACAAATTAGGTAAATTTCACTATTGAGCATATGAAGGTATTTTCCTTGGCTATTATTTTAAGAGCAAAGGCTACAAATGCTACAAAAAGGAACCAAGAACATAGTGGAATGAATTGATGTTAGGGTAGATGAAGTCTTGCCAAAATTAGCTAGATATGTCAACAAAATGAAAAATCAGATGATGCAACAAGTATTTTTAAAGAATGTGAAGAACATGAAGAGATAGATGATGATGAAGAAGAAGAAAGGACCGGTGAAAGGTACAAACCCCATCTAGGTATGTATAAAACAAACATCCTAAAAGTCAAAACATTAGAAGAAGATAATTTGGAGTTTAGACAAGAAGGAAATTCATAGGAACTCTTGGACATGTAAATCATACATTTTTGTCTTAAATAGAATCTAAAATTTTTAACCAAGCTAGTGAAGATAAATATTGGATTAAGGGAATGGATGAAGAGCTACATTAAATAGAGGAAAACAACACTTGGGAACTAGTACCTAGACCAAAAGGAAAGAATGTTATTAGTACCAAGCGGGTATTTAAGAACACGTTGAATGAAGATAGAAATGTAGTAAGAAATAAAGCTAGACTAGTAAGCAAACTATATACTCAGGTTCAAGGTATTGATTTTAAAAAAACCTTTGCCCCTGTCTCTAGGTTAGAAGCTATTAAGATGTTTTTGGAATTTGGATGTCATAGAAATTGCGAAGTTTATTAGATGGGTTTCAATTCATCTTTTCTTAATGGTGAAGCATACATTAAAGAGCTAGAGGGATTTCCACTATTTGAATATGGAGATCAATTTTGCATACTAAATAAAGTGATGTATGGGATAAAATAAGCCCCAAGAGTTTGGTATGCAAAGTTAGACAAATATCTACAACAGTAAGGATTTAAATGATGAACAACAAATAGTAACATGTACATTAAATATGACAATGAAACTCCGCTAATTATTATTGAATGTGTAGATGATATCATTTTTGGGAGTGATTTGGAACAAATGCGTCTATAGTTAGTAGAGGAAATGTACAAGGGGTTTGAGATGTCCATGCTAGGATAATTGTCATTATTCCTTGGCTTATAAGTCTCTCAATTAGACAAAGGTATCTTCATTTCTTAGTCCAAGTATTTAAAAGAAATTTGGTATGGAGGATTGCAACCCTGTTAGCACACCCATGGTCACTAGATGCAAACTAGGTTAGGATGATATATCCCCTGATGTTGATAAGGCTAGCTACAAGTTATTGATTGGAATTATTTTGTACCTAACAACATCAAGTCCTAATATAATGCAAGTTGTAGGTCTGGTTGCTAGATTTCAGTCTAACCTCAAGGAGAGTGTGTGGATGCAATCAAGAAAATATTTAAATATTTTCAAGGCACAATTGATCATGTCTTATGGTATGCTAGAAGAAAATATTTCAATTCAATAGCATATAATGATGTAGTTTAGGAAGGTAGCATTGCACAGAGGCTTCACTCAATGAACCTCTAACATATCACGTGCATTCATGTCATACTAAAAAATACCCTTAATTTGACTACATATTGGAAAATACCTCTAAAGATCACATTATTTAACCTCCTATCAATACGAACCCAATACATCTTCCCAATTTAGAAAACCCCTACTTTCACTAGATATTGTAGGTATCCATTTTTTCATTAACATTTTTTATACCCCTTTATATTTTTTTATTAACTTTGAGCTCCATTTTTTATACCTGTCAATATAAAAACCCTTTACCCCCTTTATATGCTCAATATATTATGTCATTTTTCCGTAATATATATCGCCCAATATGAGTGCACGTGGTATGGTATTGCTCCCTCAGTGAAGCCCCTGTGGGCTTAGACTGTGTACTAAATGAAACATGAGTCATATTCATTCTCCTTTTACATATAAGAAACATAACTAAGCATCAAGAAAAAAAAAACTTGACCAACATATGGAAGATTAGGCATCTATGACCTTGGTCTCCCGCAACATTTAGCAAAGTCAGCGATGCAAAAGTTTGAATCTCAAGTGATTCACCCACATAAATAATTACTTTAGAGCATGGAGGTTGGGCTCTTTGTGCCTCATAATCTACCCAACCAAAACATTCACACCCATAACAATGCATCTTTATGTTCTACACATGAAAGAGAAACTTAATATAAATTAACATTCTCATGTAGTTAGAGACCAAATGCATAGTGTGAAATTTTGGATTCAAGTATGTTTATCTAAATTAAAATTTTCTAAATTAAATTACTTATCCATCATCATACTAATTTCATTATTAAAACTAATTTCATTAAATTTCAATAAAATAATAATCTTAAACATTAAACAAACTCTACTCATTTTAATATCAAAACATTGGACAAACTTTACTCAATTTTTTTTACAACTTTCAGTTCTATTTTTTCAAAATCAAAATGACACTATTTTCAATAACCTTTTGAGCATTAAATTAAATATTTTTTTATTAACACATTTACCAATAAATTACTACTTAATATACAAAGCATGTAAAAAGATCACGAAAAAAATACAAATTTATTAATTTGTACTACATATTTATATTTGAAACCACAAACATCAATAACAAGCTTTTAAGAAGAGGCGAAAGTTTTGAAATAACGAAATCCTTATAACAACCTTAAAAAACTATCACTTCAGAATTTCCCCTATTAAAAAACCTTTTAATAACACCTCCCACACATGGTGATGACTCATCATCATCACATCATGCTGCTCAGTAATGGAACACCATACGCAACCAAAATTCCCGTGATGACTCATCACATCATGCTGCTCAGTAATGGAACACCATACGCAACCAATATTCCCTAGACAACCTGCAATATGGCAGTTCTTCTGACAAATGTTTTCCTCTTCCATCCATATTCCACGCTCTATCCCAGATTTCCATGCTTCTTCACATGCCTTCTTTTGAAATCTGTTGCAATTTGGTTGGTATTCAACTGTTTGGAATCATTCCCATCCAACTTTAATGGCACGAGTGTTTTGTCAGGGACAACCCCTCTTTCTGTATGTCTGACAAATTTTAAGAACACCGAGGATGAGTCCGTGAATGAAGCCATCTGTCAACTTGATTCCTCAGTTTGATATTTCGTAATACCTGTCATGTAAAGAGATGATATAGAGATGATATTTGAATACATACTTTAGAGTACATATCAATATTAGATGGATATCATATTGTGTCAAATCAAATAGAAATATCTCATTCCCAGAACAAAATTCAGGTTAACAATTATCTTAATAGCCTTACCAATTAAAAGACAATCTAGTTGGACAACTTATTCACCTTCTCCTATCTTTCTATTTCATGAGTTGCAGGAATGAATTTCATTATTTATTATGTGGATCATTTTTCTAATTGTCAGTTGGCCATGGTTGATGGTAGTAAACTAATTTCTCATTGCATTTCATGACTTAAAAAATGGATTTTCATTTTTTATTCATTGGAATATTTTCCCGAGTGTGGGTTGGTCATTGTTGATGGAATAAACATTAATATATAACTGACAACATAATATAATCTTGGTAAAAGAAAATTGTCACTCTGATAGTAATAAAGTAGAATGCTTGAAATCTGCACATTGAATGTCAAAGCTTGATTTGAACATATGTACATTATAGGTACTTCTGGTATAATAAAGTGAAGTAACATGGTTAATCTGATATTATGATTGCCACATGGGATTTTTTTCTTAAATAATAATAATTGAGTGTGCAAGTGACGAGAAGCAGACACATATCATGGCCACCAGAGACATAAAAGTTTTACTTTAATAAAGTTATTAAATATCACTGGCCTATTTTCCATCTATACCATATTGATTTAAAGATTGAAAGAGGAGGAAAGATGGGAAAAAGAATAAACTCAAAATACGAAATGGAGCGAACTTGCTATTCTTATTACTTAGTAATAGTTAAATAAGATTACATAGGAGAGAAAAATGATTAATAATTGAATTAGAACTCAATCGAATTGGATTAAACTCAAACTAGTTATGATACTTGGATTTATAATTATGACACCTAGGAGACAAGAATACGCGGTTAGAATTATTTTCTCCAACACTCTCTCTTAATCATAACCACAAAAATTTAAACTAAGATATTTTTTGGTCTAAGTCTCAACTAGAATTATAATTTAAAATTTTGACATAATTAGATTTCATTTTCTTCTAAATCTTGTAGCCTTTAAATTGCTTCATCTCATCTTTTTGTTGTAGGCGTCAAATTGAAATTTCTTCACTTGATGGTGCAACTCCTCCATCTGTCCATGCATGTCCTCTATTTCTTCAAAAATCTGCTTCTATGTCTCGTGCCGCTACATGTCATCTTCTATTGTGTGCTTTTCATCATCAATATTTTACTACAACTTAAGTCTATAATAAAAATTTATCTCTTCAAGGCTCCAATACATAAAAATTTCATTAACATTTTCATTTTCTACAACATCCATGTTGTCTTCAATATTAATGCAGAATTCATGGAAACAAGGTGTTGCAAGCCATGCTTCAAGGAACTTTAATTCTTCTTCAAAATTTGTTGATTCTTCCTGGTTTTTGGTAACATCTGCACATTTAAAATTAACGTTAAGTTTAGAAATATTTGCATACCATATCAATTATGTTTTTTCTGTTATGCTATGAGAACTTTCTCCCATTTCTCTTCCTTCTCTATCTCTATCAAATGAAGGGTTAGCAAGCTCAAATGCACCCAATGAATGAAGAGAAAATGCTAGGGTAAATAAAGAGTAGGTAGAAGAATTTTTGGAAGTGCACAAGGTTCCTAAGTCAAAAGCACCTTCATCATGCTTAACCCTATGTTTCATGTGCAAGACGAATTGTCAAAGAGAAAGGACATTCACTAAAGCTTATTTACTAATTTCCCTCATTTCACTAGATCCCCCATATACTTAGTTTATTAATTTCCACTCGTTATCCCTTCATTACTTTTCATCCCCTAATGTTATCCCCTTTTTGCTTCCAAAGCACTCCTTCCCTCTTCATTTCCCCTTGTAAAAACCCTTTCCCTTCATTTTGACCAGTTTTCCCCTTGGTTTCACACATTTCCCTAGACATTACCATTTAAAAAATCATTCCCCCCTTCCCAAAACCCTTTTCCCTAGGGTGAAACCCATTCCCATTACAAAAATATATTCCCCCCTTATTAATTTCCCTTTTCCCCCTTAAAAACCCATTAAACAATCCCTTTATCCTAAGTTATTTCCTAAACTATACCCCTGCTTTATGTATTTAAAGTCCCCCGCGTTGTAATTCCCCGACAACTCAGCAAACCTTGGTGTATAGTTAAAATCTCTGCCATATAACCCATGGTCCCCTATTAACCCATTGCTTATATTAAAACCTGTGATTACTTTTTAATTAATCACATTTCATTTTTAATTAAACCCCGGACCCCGCCAACCACATCCCAACTCCATTCGTGCAACTTCCCTATGCAATAGCCCTCCAATCTCCCACCTCCAAATCCAATGACACATATCCATATTGCACAGTTTCATCATCTGACAGTTAACAGTCCAAAAGCACGTGAGGTTCGCGGTTTTGGCCAAGCACTGTTTCGCTACGTGGTGGCACCAGGTTATATTGCGTGCTCGCAAAAAATTAGCACCCTCCACCCAAAAGCGATGTGATATGGCATAAAAATGCCTCCCCACCTAAAAAGAAAACTACCCACTATTCATTTGCTAATTCTCGTGCCAAAATGTAACACTTGTTGGTTAAAAGGCCGAAAAAGCCCCATTTTTCTCTTTTTACTCATTTTCGCTACAAACCTCTATTAACTAATTTCAAAACCTTAAACCTCTACACAACCATTGTAACCACCTTTTGCAACTAGAAGACGCTGCAAACACCAAATTGAAGCCACAAATAGATAATTGAAGCCTCAGAAACCTCTGCTACTACCACAGAACCTGTATGCACACCAAATCATCAATTTCCAGGTATTCTTGAAAGAACTAGAATGGCCTTGTAATTTAATCTATGCACAGTGATTATTAAAGGATTAATTAATTAAATTAACTTAATAACCTTACTATACTGAAGAAAACCTTACTGTGCATCCAAAAGCCCTTTTCTACAAACTATAATTACCCTCCCCACTGTTCCAGACCTTCTGACCTTACTCCTAAAGCCATAAGAAAAGTAATTCAATTGAATAAAACAAATTATGGCTTCCCAATGCACTCTGGATGTAAGACCCCTACAAACCCCTCACTTGGATATTGACCAGCTCCCATTGGCCAACAAAGATTTTCAAATTAAAGACATTGTTTCCCCTAGCCACCTGTTGAAACTCCACTATTGGAGTAACGATAAATTTTTGAACCATAATGATGACATTCACCTATGGTAATCAAATTTGCCCAAATACTTGTTCACATAGGTAAACTTATTCCCAAAAATCATCCACTTCTACCAAGCTTGCTATGTCCCCAGTCAAAGAGCCATAGTCTCCCCTGACCAACAGTTTTTATTCACTATTACTGCAGAGTCAATAAATCAAATGCTGCAGATCCAGTCAGAACCAAATGAGACCTCACTTTCCATTGAATCTTTACTTGAACTCTACACAAAGCTAGACCTTCCCAAGAAAGCTCAAATCTTTCATCAAAGAAGAGTCTCATACTCCTACAAATAGTCCTCCATATGCTACAACCATTTTGTCTGGGAGAGCCAGACAAATCATAACCATGCTCTCTTGTATTCTAGGATACACCACTGATGAGCATGTGGATGAGGTTATACTTGCTTTCCTTTCTATCTTTCGCCCAGGAAAGCCTCTAGCTAAAGTTTACAACTTCGCTTAGCTCTTGGTAGAAGTAATCCATGAATAATTTATCGAATTGCCAAATGAGAGAGTATTCAAATACTCATCTGTATTGTTTCACATGTTCCTATATTTCCAGTTAGATAAGTTTTGAGTCAGCATCCAAAAGTTAGACACTAAGGGCCATCCAAGATCTGTCATCTTTTGGACACCATTGATCCAAAGATATTCCACTTTTTTTAGTTATAAAGAGTTCATTGATTCATTTGTTCATCTAGTTATAAACATGCTAACCAGTAGCTATCAACCCAGGATCAATGATGAGATTAAGATAGTTTTACAGTTGGCTAAGAATAGTAGAGTGGGAGACTGGTATCTATACCAGGACCACACAAAAATTAGGATATATGGATGCCAACTCACTCCTTACAAGTTGCCCAAATACCTCCCTGTGAGGATATTTTCATTAGAGTATTTCAGGCAGATCATAAACTCTGATGAGGTTAATTTTCTGTCATCTAGGAAGAAAGCTTAGTTTAAGATAAAAAACCAATTGGGCCCTTTTATTTGTAATAATAGGGAAGCTAGATAAGAGGTGAATAAAATCTTACAGCAAATGAACTTTGAAAGCAGTTTCATGTGGTAGTATGACCCTAATGGAGTCATAAACAAACTAAGCCTAAAATTCAAGTTAAGTCCTTTCATACATGAGCCCAGGCGAGACATTGAAAGATATGCCAACTAGTCAGAATGGTTGGAGAATACTTTAATAGATGTGGAAAAGCAAATTGATACTGGTTCCTTTCTACAGGTTCCAACACTACAGGAATAGATGGGTATTACTCCTACTCTATAGATTCTAGCCAATGAGGATAGAAATGTAAAAAGAACCAAGGAATAAGGTTCTAACTCTAGGATGGACACTACAGATGACATGTTTGAAATCAGTTACAGGAAGAGGCCCAAGCTTAATCCTGTAAATGAGCAAGAAAACACCATTGAGACAATTGAAATCATTGATACCGACACAATGGTTGGAAAGAGTAAAGGTCCAGTAGTTTCAGAGGAAACTCATCATCCCTCCACCTCAAACACTTAAATCATTGAAAACTAGCTTAGAATTGAAGTCTCTTCATCCAGTAAACTAGTGGATAAAGAGAAAGATATAAAAAGTGAATTACAAGGAAATCAAGTTGAAGAATGAGGCATTAAAAGCTTAAACATATGCCCAGTACTTCAAACAAACACCTACCAATCAGAATAGATTAATGTTAGCCTTTGACATTAAGACTGGTAATATGCAAATGACCTTTATGCAGCCTATAGTCCATAGCCCAGATCATCAGTAGACTATAGGAAGAGCGAATTTGAAGTTTTGGCCAGGGATATTCACCCTATTCACCAAATTGAATTCCATAAGCAAGCAGGTGAAATGATTTACTCCACAATGACTAACAAAGCAATGATTGTGCTTAAGCTTCAAAGCTCACTAGATAACATCACAGCACAACTTAAGCTATAAAAGGCATCCTCATAGGCAAAGGATAACATAATCAAGTCAGCGGAAGACTTGGTGATTGATATTGGATATAATTCAAGTGACATCAAGGCAGCCGAAAAACTAATAAAGAATAAAAATGAGGATATTGTTGTTTTTAAGAAACAAATGAAGTTTCCTCCTTTTGAACATCCACAAACCAAGGAGGTCCTAGAGAGCCAAACCCAGCAGGGGGAAATGATGGATCTCATTCTTCAACTAAATGCTCAAATGAAAGAAATGGATAATGAATTGGATAGTTTGATACAGCTGAAACAGGCCAGCCTTGAGACAACCACTACCACTACTATCCCTACAGTTACTACAATAGTTTCGTCAACTTTGGCAGCTTCATTGGCCCCAACAGCTCCACTAGCTACAACACTTCCAGCTGCAACAACAACTACATCAACAACTACATGAGCAATAGGTTCAACAATAGTAGCAACTCATCCAAGTGATGAGGCAAGTAAACTGGTCAAAGCCATGGAGGACATGTCCATTCAGACCACTGAAATCAATATACTTAAAGAATAGATAAGAAGTCCTGAGGATGAGAAGAAATTGGCTCAGATTATGCATAAAAATGAATTACAAAAGTCAAACAAGTTGACTGAGAGGATAAAGAACTTGGAAAAAGAATTAACATTGAAAGAACCACTTGCCCAAGCAAAAGAACAGCTATAGGCCAATATCATTGACTCTATCAATGATATTTTACCATCTATACAAGTCATCTTTGAACATAATGATTTAGTCAAAGAGTCTACGGAAGCAATTCAAAGAGGCTAAGGCTGAACTTGGAGATATGCCAAAATAATCCTCAAGAATAATCCAATTCCTTAACTCCAAGAATAAATATGAATTGCAGGAGCTAGACATAGTTGACCGGACTGGCACTATACTAGAGGTGAAGAAAGTACTCACCAAGATGAACTTAATGATGTATATTGAGGACAAATGCCAAACCATGGAGTTGGCTATAGGTAGATTCATGGTTAAATTTGATGCTTTGAGGCAAAAAGGTATGCTAAATCCCTTGGTTATAAATGATAGGTTAATGCCACATGAAGGCTATAACAGGAAAGGTTTTTTACCAAACTTTTGAGAACCTGTTTTACCTCCAGCATGAGGTAAAACACCCTTTTGTAAATAGGCCCACCTTTGCAAAATACACAAAAGTTGATGAAGTCTACAGAATAATGGTAAATATTAAATTACCATATACAGAGAATTGGGAAAAATTAAATGATTTACTATGAAAATGCAAGGTAAAAGTGAATATAGAGCAGTAAAAGGAAATCAGCAGGTCAACTTAGTCAAAGAGTATCAGATGAAAGAGTATGAGTCAAAGGGAAAAGTAAAAAGATAGCCAACATGGAAGACAAACAACAAAGGAGAAAAGGGGGCAAAAGATCTGACAGCAAATCCTAATAAACAGGGACAACTTGCAGCAATTACATATCTGTCTCTATCTTCTTGCATGAAGAGTTTTATGTTTCCTTGAATAATTCCCAAAACAATTTGGGATAGTTTGTAATAAGTTTTTATATAAATACTTCATAATTCGAAGTATAGAGTGTGGATTGCTAGACATTTCTATAGTTGAATTGATCTTAATCCTAAGGGTCCATTGTACCATTTTTTTCATGTCAGCTGACTGGACTGAGTAATAAAGACATTGCATCACAGGATTCATGTGTTAGGCCACTTTAGTGAAGTATTTTCTGTTTGTCAAATTGTTATATTCTTGTGTGTTTTAGATACTTGCATGTTATCTAAATTGAATGAAATAACTAGAATATTATTACATAATTTGTTTAAGTACACTCTGTCTTGCACAATTAATCATTTTAATGTTTTCTTCTGATATCCAGAGTAGGGAATCCTTCATTTCTCCCTAGTTTCGATTGACCTCTACCATTTCCCTCATTATCTAGTTTGAGGAACCCTTAACTGCTTCTTGACCCGCTTGAAGACCACTTCATCATCCAGCCTAAAAGATCTAAATTTACTCAACTACCTTGCCCTATAAACACTATCTTTAGAACTTGATTCAATCTTGTTTCCTTGACATTTGACCCCATATCCCAATGGTAAAGGACATCCCTCTATCCATCTAAGTCAGTGATTCCACCACCAAATCAAAATGGTGCCCAATCAAAAGCTTAAATAACTAGCCTAAAATCAATTAACTAAACAAAGTTAAATCATAAAGAAAGAGCCCTCTCAGAGCATTAGGAAGGCTAGATCCTGATCTCAAAAGTAGGTTTGTGGTTACCTTTATTATTTCTTTCATAACAACTCTAGGGAAATTTTAGAGTGATAACATATTGGCGACCATACTGGGGACCAATCCTCAGTTTAATAAAACTTTAAGGAAATCTTAAATCTAATCTTTTCACCTTAAGGTCATTTTAGAGTTGTTAAAAAAGTTTCATTAAAAATTAAAAAATTAAAATTCTGACTTCCAAAAGAACACACTATACCAGACCACATCCAGATCCAAACCCTACTACAATACTTGATGATCCTCACAGAATTTTAACAAACCAAAAAAGGTATAAAATCAAGGAAGTAGTAGTTAGTTAATTAAAGAAAATTCACTTCCTAAAATGTTATCAAGTTTAGAGGATATTCAATTTGATTTATCATTTGAGATTTCTTTGTTTAGAACTAAATTTGAAAATTGAATTCATGATGTTGTAATAGACACCAATTTTATTCAATTTAATATTGAATCAAAAAATGTTCCTATACATCCTAATTTAGATCAACATGTTTTGGATACTTTTAATAAACTAGAAGCTTAAACCTCAACTTTGATAAGGCATATAAACAAAGCCTATCTTCAACAATCAGTTGAATTAGCTGCCCTAACTGTTGCTACCCTTGAAATTTCTACAGAGTCTTCAAAAAATGTAAATACAACTTCATTCACTACCACCTCACCTATAATATCCACTACAATTGATTCCCCATAATAATTCACACCTCAACTTCCTCTCCAACAAAACATCTCAATTTCATCTAGTTTATCTATAGCCATCTCAAGTTCTTCTCCAAGAACCACTACTTTACACCCCAGTCAAACCAAAATCTTAGCCATGGCCAACAAATATGCACCTTTGGTCTTACCAGCTCAAATACATGCCATGCTCCAAGACTACCAAAGTAAATTTTTTATGTTTGATGCTACTGGTCAATATATTGCCCAACAACATGTGAATAAAATGACTGATTATTTTTAGTTACATGAGATTGATGATTTTGATGTGCAAATGAGGTTATTTGCCCAAACACTAGTAGGAGAGGTCAAAAAATGGTTTAAAGGTTTACTTGCTAATCATATTGTCGATTTAGTTGATTTCCATAGATTGTTTATTCATAGATGGGAAAGAAAGAAAACCCCTTTACAAATATTGTCTGAATATGAAAACATTAGAAGAGCTCCTAGTGGATCTGTTCAGGATTATTGTACTAGGTTCAACAATATCTATAATGTAATCCCTACAAATATTAAACCTCCACTAGACTTAGCACTAATCAAATTTCCTAATGGTTTTGAAACTGATATGTCTTACCAATTGAGAGAAAGAAACCCTGAAACATTGGAACAAATGCAAAGTAATGATGTTAGTGTAGAAGCCAATTTATTAGCTAAGAAAGCTAGGATGAGAAATGAGAAAAGAGTTACCATTAAAGAGGAACCATCCACTTCAGATGGTAAGATAGATAGTTTAGGTAAAAATGTAGAAAGGATAATGGATAGATTAGAAAATATAGAAATAAAATCTCAATGGGAAAATCAACAAGCACCCCCGATAAGAAACCCCAACTTTAGGAAAAATCCTAATATTGGAAAAACAAGAGATGTTATACCTGATCAACATGTTAGACCAGCTTTCCAGGAAAATTATGCTGAAGGTTCACAAAACCATGAAGAAGAGGAGGACACCCAGATAAACCTACTGGGGATTAAAAACGAAGATGTTATTTTTCTTACTCAATAAGAACAAGAATTATACATGTTACAACAATTACAATTGGAATTTGGAGATTCCTTTTATTACAAACAAGGCTATGAATCTGCTATCTATGAAGTTCATAAATAGTATAGCCTTAGAAGCAAAAAGAACATTGAAGTTCCCACTAAGGAATTGGTCCAAACCCAAACTAAAAAAATAGCAGAAGCTCCTGTGATCAAAGTTCTACAAATTCTCCCTAGAGGAACTTAGGAGACTTCCAGCCCAAAAATTGTAGACATAACTTCAGCTGAAACTCAAACTTCAACTATTACTCTAACTATTCCAAATGAGAAAATTCAAAAGAAAACTACTGATACACAAACTGAATTGCCAAGTGCTGAGAAAGAAGATAACAGTACATAGACCACAATTGCCAAGGAAGATCTCACACAATCAAGAAAAACTCAATTTCCATTTCCTTTGATAGAGCTAGTGAAAAATGAATCATACAAAGCACAAATCATTGAAACACTAAACATAGGTGAAGGCAAAGATGTTGTAAACCTTAATGATGATCAACCTGAGTTATTATTTGGTCCAGAAGTAAATGGAAAACCTCAACAAGGGGGTATCCCTCTATTCTACATTAGCTTAAATTTTCATGATAAAATTTTATATAATGCTATGCTAGATTCAGGGGCATCCCATAACCCAATGCCTAAAGCAATCATGGAAAGGTTAAACTTAGATATCACCAGACACTACAAGAACCTCTTTTCCTTTGATTCCAGCCAAGTCAAATGCCTTGGCCCAATTAAAGATTTGTGTGTGACTCTAGTCTAGTGCCCAACAAAGAGTATTGTTATGGACTTAGTAGTTGTTGATATCCCAACGAAGTATGGAATGTTATTATCTCGCTCATGGGGAGAAAAATTGTAGGGATCTCTATAGTTAGACATGTCATATGCTACCAATCTCTGTATGTGGTCAACAGAGAAAGCTTTATAGAGAAACCTTGATGAGATACATGGTAAGTAGTTCAGAAAAACCACAGAATCACCCTATATACTCCATGCATTCTGATATGGACTCATTTATCTTGTATAATTCAGACAATGGCAAAAATGAGATCACAACTGTAGAAGAAAAATAAAAAGCACATGATAGTGAAAACATAACACATGATTCTCTATGGCACTTAGACTTTGATAGTTCAGTGAACATATTAGAAGCAGGTGCAAGAGTTTGGATTCATAACATGGAAAATGATCATTTTGAAGGCTGTGCCTTTTAAATGCACAAACAACATGGAAGAGTATGAAGCTTTAATTTTAGGATTGAAAATTGTAAGAAAAGAGAGTTTCTATCATGGGATACTCGAAATTGATTATTAAACAAATTAAAGGAGAATATTATGTGAATAATCCTAGACCTAGCCAATACAGAGAAACTATTCTAGATCTGATTAAGGAACTTCTTGAAACTGATTTTGCTGCTATTCCTAGGAAACAGAACATGCAAGCTCACAATTTGGCTACTTTTGCTAGTACTTGCGAATAACCTTTTCAGCTCAACCACCAGTGCACAACTGAAGTAAGACACAAACCTGTTATACCTAATAATATGAAATATTGGCAGATTTTTTCACAAGATTCTCAAATCTATGATTTCATGAATGCTGAGGGAGAATTTCAAAACTGTAACATAGATGTTGATTGTACAGTAGATAACATCATAAATAGTGAGATAGATATGAATGCTTTAGATGTAAATGAACCCACTAAATTTTCTAAAGTAGAAATAGATAACTTAGAAAAAGTAGAAATAGAAGTAATAATGAATGATGATTTTGAAATTTTAAACCTTAAAAATAACTTTTTGCCTAAGGGATTAGTCCCATTAGAAGATTTGTTTGATTCAAATGATGTAGCCAGAAAACCAAAAATGAAGCCTTTAAGATCAGACATAGAAGAATGCAACATAGGAACAGAAGAAAAACCAAAGCTTATTAAAATATCCAAAGCATTACCTCCACATGAAAAGCTGAAATACATAAGTTTGTTCAAAGGGTTTCAAGATGTATTTGCCTGGAGTTATCAAGACCTTAAGTCTTATGATACCAACATTATTCAACATAAGATACCCATCAAACAAGATCAAAAACCCTTTAAACAAAAGCTTAGGAGAATTAATCCAGTTTGTGAGAATAATTTCAGCAAAATCACATAAACAATCATTTGTGACGCGTTTCGAACCAACCAGTGTGGTTCATCGTCAGGACAAGTTCTTATGCGATTAATTAAAAAAGAAGTAAAAAGGATGTATGCTGCACAAATCATAGCACCAATTAGATATTCAGATTGGGTCTCTAATTTAGTCACTACTAGAAAGAAAACAAGAGAAATAAGAGTTTGTGTTGATTTCAAAAACTTGAACAGAGTATCACTAAAAGATAACTATCCCCTTCCCAAAATGGACCACATCCTCCAGAGGGTAGTAGGGTCATCCATAATTTCATTGCTTGATGGATTCTCTGGATACAACCAAATATTAGTTCAATTAGAGGATCAAGCAAAGACTGCATTTACCACTCCCCGGGGTACTTTCATGTATTTAAAGATGCCTTTTGTATTAATGAATGCTAAAGCAATATTCCAAAGAGCAATGGACATAGTTTGTAAGAGAAATCCATGACTTTCTAGTTGTTTACCAAGATGACATCAGAGTGTTTTCCAAATTAGATAATGAACATCTAGATCACCTAAGAAGAGTTTCTATTAAATGTAGAAAATTTGGCATTTCCTTGAATCCCAAAAAGACACTCTTTGGGCTAGAAGAAGGTAAACTCTTGGGACACATAATATTAAAAGAGGAATTAGAATAGATCCAGCTAGAATAGAGGCAATCCTAAACATCACTCATCCTAGAAACATCAAAGAATTACAATCATTCTTAGGTAAAATAATTCTTCTTAGAAGATTCATTTCTAACTTGGCATATTTAATCAGAGAATTAAATAACATGTTAAAGAAATATTTAGCACTTAAGTGGAAAATAGAGGCTAAACATTCTTTTGAGGCAATCAAAGAAGCCCTTACTAAAACACCAGTTCTCAAAATTCTTGATTTCAAAAAAGATTTTATAGTTTTTTCTTTTACTTCAGAACATACTATTGCAGCAGTCTTGTTGCAATAGAATGATCAAGGTTATGAGTAGCCTATTTCATTTTTCAGCAAATCTTTGAGAGATGTTACACTAAAGTACAACATAATGGGAGAACAAGCACTTTCTTTAGTGAAAGATATTAAAGATTTCAGAGTGTACATCTTATACTCACACATCATAGCATATGTTTCAAATTCAGTAGTAAAGGACATTTTAACACAAAATGGACCTGAAGGAAAGAGAGGCAAATGGATTGCTACCATTTTGGAATATGACATAGAAATAAAGACTACAAAACTTTTCAAAGGCCAAGGTTTGGCTAAAATCATGGCTGAATCGAACTGTCAGGCCTTAGATATAAATTTCTTTGGTGCCCTAAATGATCAGGAAGAGATGGAGACTCCACAGATCAATGAAGCTTTCATAGATTCACCTTGTTATGCATATATCATATTTGTTTTACTAAACCTATAAGCTCCTCCTGGTTTATCTAGAACTAAAGGTAGATTTATGAAAATGAAATCAATGAAATATTGTATCATAGACAATGCTTTATTTTGGAAAGATAATGGTGGCATTTTATTGAATTGTTTATTAAAAGATGAAGCTGACAAAGTTATGCAAGAATTTCATGCAGGAGATTGTGGAGGACACCTATACTATAAAATAATTGCTGATAATATTTTAAGGGCAGGTTTTTACTGGCCCACCCCTTTTGTAGATATCAAGAAATATGCGATCTCCTATCACAAGTGCCATATATTTGAAGGCAAAAAGAAACTCTTACCATTACCTCTCAAACCCATCTCCATAGAAATGCCTTTTCAACAATTGGGTTTGGACTTCATTGAGGAAATTCACCCATCCTCCTTAGCCCAGCATAAATGGATTTTGACATCCACTGATTACTTTACTAAATGGATAGAAGCCATCCCCTTTAGACAAGCCACAGACTTTGTCATCATTTCATTCCATGAGAACAATATCCTTTATAGGTTTGGATGCCTACAAAAGAGCATTATTGATAATGCAACTGCTTTCAAATCCAAAAAAATGGTATACTTTTGTAATAGATATCACATTACCCCTGGCCATTCCACTACCTATTGCCCTCAAGTTAATGGACTTGCAGAATCCTCAAACAAAAGCCTTGTTAATATCATCAAGAAACTACTAGAAGACAATAAGAAGACCTGGAACAAAAAGTTGGTTAATGCCTTATGGGCAGACAGACTAACTACCAAAAAGTCCATTCCTACATCTCCTTACCAACTAGTATATGGAATGGATGTTGTTTTTCCATCTTCTTTAGGAGTACTGGTGATGAAAATGATTCAATAATTGCAAGTAGAACAAGATAATATCCAAAGGAGGTGTTGAAGCCCTGAAAACTGGGTCTACAACAAGGGGGATATCCATCCGGTCCGGACCTTGAAAGCAACTCCTTTTCCGTTTGGGATGGTTGGTCCAACTGGGGATAATGGGACCAATTTCCCAATTTTTGTGTGTTGATAAGAATTGATATTTTTGTTTTCTAAAGATTTCTAAGTAAAATTCTTTTAATCTAAGTCTAATTTAAAACATGCAATTGTATTCCAATGAACAGAAATATTTAAGTCTAAAACCAACCCGAGATTCAACTTTTTACTTATGCAATCTAAAATAATTTATAACAGCAATTGGTAATAAAGATCATTCAATTGCTATAAGAAAAGAATTTGATAAAAATGAATTGTTTCGTATAAGAAATTAGCCGAAACAATTGTAAGAAACATATCACATAATAAGTCATTCATACATTAAGGAAAATAGAATAGTCATCACCGTACAAAAGTTTCAAATGATAACTTGAACATTCAAGCTTTCATATATAAATGACTAAGCATAAAATATTGCTTTGACACATAAGCAGAAATCATTAAGACATAAAAGTACCATTGATAACAAGTCCTACTCATGAGCTTTAGCAATATAGATCTATCTCTTCCTAATTCAACATCTACTAAGAGTACAAAAGTGCATTTCAGTAGCAGATATTAAACACAGATATCAATAAATCTTGTTCCATTCATTCATCAAAACCTCCTCTGAGGGTGCAGAAGTGCATGTTCTGACAAAATGTTTTTGACAAATTTCAGGACCTGTTCCATTCATTCATGAAAACTTCCTCTGAGGGTACAGAAGTGCATGTCCTGGGGAAATGTTTATAACAAATTTCATGGCACTTCTCTAAATGCATGGGAGAGTTAAATTACTACTTCCTAAATACTAAAAATATAGGAGGAGGTTTAAATGATTGTCCTCATCTAAACAAAAGTACAACTAAAATTGAATCTAGAATTAATGATCTATGTATCTGTTCTCTAAGATCGCAAGCATTCAACATCAGCTAGAGAAGTGTCGGTTGACTGACCTTCGATTTTAGTTGCCCTGAAAAAGTAGAATCAACAAATGTTGGCGCTATCTTCTTGGCAGAGTTCGTAAGGAACTTGAGAGTCATGCATTGACTATGCGGTTTAACCAAGTACTCCCAATAAGTATCCCAATTCAACTTGGTTAACTTCTTAATGGACTCTGCCCTTTCCTCATCTTTTTGTCTCCATCTTGTCTGCAGTTGCTATGCCTTTGGGAGAAATCCCAGTGCGGTCTCTGAAATGAGGTTTGCTCTGTACAGGTTTTCATTGACACAGTCAATGATGTTGTTTTCCGCTGTAGCTGCTTCTTCCGCTGCTTGCTCTACCTTCCTAATCTATGTGTCCCATTTATGGAAAAGCATTTCTTTATGGGCTTCATTGATTCTTAGTGCGCCTGCTTTATTCCCTTCTTCTGATTCCTTCCAAGTCAAATAATCGGAAATTCTCTTATCAATTAAATCATAATCATGTCACAAGTCGACGAATTGATTGGTAATTTTATCGTTTATCTTGCAATGGGAATTCCATTGCGATATTCTTTGGCATAACGCCTCTTACTTTTGCAAGAGTTGGTCGTTTAAGGCAAGGGCTTCTGAGACAAACTCTATAAGCTTGGGATCATCTATGTGCATTTCAAGCATAGCCTGCAACTAATTTTCTTTTTCGGCCAAATTGTTCTGGTATCCCAGCTGCATTTGTTGAAAATCTTGATGTAGCTTTTCTAACTTTTCCTCTGCTTCTCGGTTGGCACTGGCTTGTTGTATCTGTTGTTGCAAAATTTCGATTTGTTCCTCTCTATCCTTAAGTAATTGATGTACCTCGGATGCTTTATCAATGGTAGTAGAAGCATAGGCTCCTGCGATCTGAGATAACTTAATTAGATTTTTAGTAGGGTCAGTGGTAGGGTCTTGCGAAAGGACGTCTAGCTGCTCTACCTCAGGTGACAACACGCTGTTGAGTTTCCTTTTCTTTCTTTTCCTTCTTACCACTACCATATGCTACGGACTATGGAATACATCTAGAGGAGGAATTTTCTCTATTTTGAGCATGATTTTAGATGATGGGGTAATGGGAATATGCAATTTCTGGAGCATTGTTGATTGTTTCCACGATCATATCTGTCATTGTTTGTATTGTACCCTCAGGTGTCTTCGTGTTCTGCTCCTCAGTATTAGTCAATTCATTGAATGTTTCCCACTCTTTATCCAACTCAGTTCTTATTGGCTTTGGTCGCTGGATGATGGGAGGGGGAACCTTTACCTGTGGTGTAGTCAAGACCAGTTGCTCTGGGCGTTCTTTAGATTGGGCAGTGTCTCTAACTGACCCTTCACTTTTCTTACAGTTGCTCTTGGACTGTTTAGAGCGTTCTGGTGATTATTTTCCAGACTTAGACCTGGACTTGTCTGTACCTGAGCTTCCACTTAAACTGATACTAGCAGTAGGCTCCCTTATTGGTTCCAAGCATAACTTATCCAAGGGGATGTTAGCTAATCTCCTTTCTCTATACAATTTGAATTCTTGGAATTCTGCTGGGGTAAATTGAATTTGAGCCATGTGAAAAACTTCTTTCAGTGTGATTTTCTGTTGGAAGGCATCATAAAAAAGATCATACTTTTTGGAAAATACTTTTATCTTGACAGCAATAGTGAAATTATTAATGACATCAAAAGGGTCAAATTGCCTTCCTGGAAACTTGAACAGTCGTAGACACAACATATTTTCTACTTCTTTGAATGCATGACCTAAATCAAACAATGCATAGGAAATTGCAACCAAATGGCCTTCTTCTTGTCTTTCAACTCTTTGCTCATTCCTCCCACCCTGCAAGTCTGGTAAGCAATCTATTGAGCCAATAACTTATCAGGAACATATAAGGGTAGGACATGAGGGGAAGAAATGCTCTCAAATACTTTGACATAGGTGAAAAATTCTTCCCCAAACCATCTTGCGACACGGAGAATGTCAACTTCCGCTTTGGGGGAAAATCTTGGGGCGTTCCTATTATACAATATTCTATACAGAGGCAACATAACTCCATGGCAAATTCTATAAAAATACGAGATAAACTTGGAATCCCACAATTTCTTATGATAAATGTGAATGGGCAAGGGATTCTGTGTAGTCCACTTCCAACCCATTAAAGGAAATTTTGAGACATAACAGATTGCATCCATAACATAAGTAGCTAAATAGAAAGAAGGATAAATCCTCTAAGTGGTAGTTCTTTTGGACCGGTAGTTCCAAATAGCCGAAGCTAAATTATCAGACAATATCTAATCCCAATGCATAATAATGGCATTAGTGGCTCCATCTAATAGGGGTAGCCACTCAGATGAAAACTTGTTGATGTCGAGCCTTCCAAATAGTTTGCATAGCATAGCAGCAACAAAGCTATATGGGGAGGAGAGGGAACCAGTATTGTACATATCGTGTTTGTCTTTTTTCAATGGTTCTTCCCTCGCTGACCAGTTCTTGGTACACTATCAAATCTTTGTTTTCTTTGGAAAACTTCTCCATGAACTGCTTGTTGTAGGTTGCCTGCAGTTTTAGTAGATGATACATAAGCCTTAAATCTTGTGGAGTGAATGACCCAATGAGGTCTTGGCCTCGAGACTTGAATTGTTTGCCTATTATATTGGCACTGTCCAGTACCCACTTAACCATGTCTGTGTATGTAAGAATCTTAGGTATTGCCCCTATTCGATGAAAGAATGAACATGCAAGTTTAGTGATTGATGCTTTAGATGGCCCGTCGGAGTCTGTTGTTGCTTAAACCTCCATAACTATGGGATTTTCTTCTTCAAGAAGACTGTACATGCCTTCCTAAGTGGTTATGCCAGCATCTTTGTTGCAGGTGTTGTCTGTGTATAAGGGCGTCATCTTTTCCCTTCTTTCCCATTACGTTTTGGACATTGTTGCGTATATTATTTTGCTTGCTGCTCCTACGAATTTACAAGTAAGGAAAGAATAATGGTAAGAGATAAGGTGACGGGAAAGCTCTTTAATTCTGAAATCATATCAAATATATCACCCTACATGAAATAACCTTTCGATCAGATTTAAATCTTATGTCATAAATGATCATCAGCTAAACACTAAATTGACATTAATGCCCATAACTCGGTATCGGATTATGAGAAATACTTTATTGAACCATGAGCCCTCCAGATCTGCGATAAAACGATTTTGCGATTTTCTTTGCAATATCACAGATCAAAATATCGCTAATCCATTTTGTTAACAATAATGTATTTCCTTAGGTGGCTGCGAGATGCGATTTGTGAGATGTCTTATCACATATCGCCAGATTGGGATATTTTACCTTAGGTGATACTTGCGGTGTATGAAATTCATGATGTGCGATGAGTCTTTAAGGCGTGCGATCTCGCATCACGTTTTCTCAATTTCAGAAGCTTTTTTGTATGATGTTTCCCCATTACGCTTTGCGCTGCGATGTTTTATTGTTAAGAGAATGATTTTATTCGAAACTTATCATAAAACTTAAGTTTTTTAGGTTTTGCGGGTATTTTCCTAAGTTTATGATAGCATGTTTTATTCAAAGAGAAATATAGTGCTAGTTTTTATTTTTTAAAAGGGTCCCCATTTATTTAGCTTTATTACTAAAACTAAATAAAAAGGGGGGTTGTTGTTGGCCACAACAATTGGCGATTCACTAGGAAGAACCAGTTATCTCTGATTTTTTTTTTGAATTTTCTAAACTTCCAAAATAGAAATTTTTTCTGGAAAATCAAACTTTATTATAGAAATATAAAGTTCATCATGCTTTCAGCTGTTAATGGTAGTTTGTTTCTCCCGTGTTAACTCTGATTATTTACTTCCCAAAGCTAGTCATTGTATTTACATCAATCACTACTTAGTTTATAAAGATAAAAACAAAGACTTCTCTGTAGATTAGTTTTAAGTATGCTCATTTGTCATAGGTAGAGCCTCTGTTGCCAACAGGCGTTCATAGTCTTGACAGGGTTACCTGTTACCCAGCAATGATCTTGTATCCTACTTGGAGAAATATACAATTTTCAAAGATAAATCCATATACACACTTGTTGTTTCTTGTTTTCTTTTAATTCTTAAAGAACAATGTCTTGGTTTAGTAGCCAAATTATGACAGTGCCATTCACTTGATTTATAGCTTTACTGAATAATTTGGCTCGTGATGAGACCCCTTGTCTTTTGATTGCAACAATCTTGAGTCATTTCCCTGTTTGGTATGCAATTTTGGCAATGTCAGCAAGCTATAATATCTATGATCATGATAAGTCAGCTCGTGATGAGACCTCTTATTCTTTAAGCTTTTAGTGTATCATTGGATTACTCCTTGAAACTCGTAATTCCCTAGGTGGGGAGGAACTCATTGATTCCTTAAGAATAACTCTGGACGACAATTATAGACTTTTTGGAAACAACGATTCTACAGAGAACCTTCATTTTGTTATTGATGCTTTTCATTGACTGATATAAAACAAATTCTCACTAAAGGTTGTTTTTTATCAAAATTCGTAAGGCTGAAACTAGTAGCATTTTCAGGCTAGTAGCATTCGACTGTATCTTTCAATAATAATGATTGATTTTCCAAATTAGTTCTATTTATACAAGCAAAAAAACAAAATCTAAAAGAAACACTAATCTTTTTTGTGAATTCCCAAAGTTAACCATTTACAACCTATTTTATTATAAAAATAAAGCTATAAACAATAATTTACAAAAATAGAAGAGTTCATCTTCTATGGAAAGTAATTTTTAAGGATATGCCCATTAACAGGTAAAGATTCTCTTTTCCCTGCTAAATATTGCAACAAGAAAGTAGATGGACCTATGATTTCAACAATTTGGAATGGGCCAAGCCATATTAGTTGGAATTTAGAATGTTTTCCTTTTTCCTCATGAGCCTTATCCCATTTCAAAACTAAATCTCCAATTTGAAATTCTTTCCTAGATACGATGCTTGAATCAAAGGAAACCTTTACCAACGCTTGATGATAAGCATGTGTGATTTTAGCCTGTTCTCGTTGCTCTTCTAGCTTAAGGATCTGCAATTGTCTTAGTTGTAAAGATGAAGTTGGTGTTTCATCGATAAAGTGAACTAAGGCCAAAGAAGAATTGTTAGATGAGTTGCGAGAACTACTTCTTTCCCATAAACTAAATTAAAGAGAGAAGTGCCAATGGAAACCTTTTGGGTTATTCGGTCTGCCCATAGAGCATACATCAAATATTTATGCCAATTTTTATGATTCTGATCAATGGTTCACTTAATGATTCTTATTAAGTTTTTATTTGTTGATTTGGCCAACCCATTCCCTTGTGGGTAATAATTGGCAGAATATTTAAGCTTAAAACCTCTTTTAAGTGCAAATATAGTCATAGCATTGCCAGAAAAATATGATGCATTATAAAACATTAAATCAGAGGGTAAACCAAACTTGGTGATTATAAACTGATCTATGAAATCAATGACGTGTTCAACATTAGTTGTCTTGAGCAGAACTGCTTCTACCCATTTAGTAAAATAATCTGTAGCTGTAAGGATATACATATGTTGTTTATAAGAGTGAGGAATGATCTCACCTATTATATCCAATTGCCATTGATCAAAAGGTTGATCGATATTGACTGGTTGCAAAGGAAACGATGGTTTCTTTTGTCTCCCTGCAGCAGTTTGATAAATTTGACATTTGCTTACATAGCTATGCACATCTTTAAATAGTGTAGGCCAATAATATCCTGCACGCAAAATTTTATGTGTTGTAGCATCTCCCACATAATGTCCTCCTGCTAGTCCATCATGGAGTTCCTGCAACACCTTTTCAGCTTCAGATTTCTCAAGACATCGAAGGAGAACAGAATCGTAATACATCCTAAAAAGTACATCATTTATGTGTTGATATTGCTTAGCCTTCAATCTTAGGGCTCTTTTCTTTGTATAATTCAGATTTGAAGGAGCACATCCGTTCTTTAGATAAAATATGATATCAGCGTATCTTGATTCAATATCATTTAGGCTTACCTCATACATGTATACCTCTTGATTTGGAGATGATATTTCAGAAATAAGCGATGCTCTAGCCAACATCTTGCAAAAGCCTTGACCTTTTACAATATTTGCTGGCCTAATCTCAGCATCGTATTCTTGTAAGGCAGTGACCCAATTTGCTCTCTTTTCACCCACATCTTTCTGTACTAAGAGATTTCTTACCACTGGAAATGGGACTATGATCTTTGTATGGGTTTTAAGAAGAAAGGGTCTAAAGTATTTGATCGCTTTCAAAACATCATAAGCTTGTTTCTCAATGTCAGAATAATTTAATTCAGTCCCTTGTAGATTTGAACTAAATAAGGCAATTGTGGCTTCTGCCTTGTCTTGATTGGCCCGAATGAGTATCGCAGCATATGACTTATCAGAGGCAAATTATACAAAATAAAAGGATCATACAAATTTGGAGTCACTAGGGATGGGGCATTAATAATTGCTTGCTTAATCAGATTGAATGCTTCATATTCCTCATGGCCCCATTTGAAAAATGAATTCTTTTTTATCATTGCTTGTAATGGTGACACAATCCTTGAGAAGTCTGGAACAAATCTTTTAAAATAATTAATCTGTCCAAGGAAGGATTGCATGGCTTTCTTATTATGAGGCAAGGATATTTCGGAAATTTCCTTATCTCTATCGAGATCAATATGAATTCCAAATTTTGACACTATAAATCTAAGAAGTTTTCCTTCACTTAATGCAAAAAAGGACTTTTTTGGGTTAAGTGAAATCCCATACCTTTGGCAACGTTGGAAGATCTTCTTTAAGTCTCTAAGGTGATTACCGCGTTTTTAGGATATAATGTTATGTCATCCAAGTAAATCATCACTGATTTGTTTACTAATCCCTTGAATGCGATATCCATGGCCCTTTGAAATGTGGCGCTAGTGTTGATCAGACCAAAAGCATATTTTGATATGCATAAGTACCCCACTTGGTTCTAAACATGGCTTTTAGTTGATCGTCAGGATGGACCAGAACCTGATTATAGCCAGAGAAACCATCTAAAAAGGACATTAATTCTAATCTTGCAACTACTTGCAATATTTGTTCCATAGGAGGCAGGGGAAAATTATCCTTTTGGCAGGCTCTGTTAAGATTTCGAAATTCAATACAAATCCTAATATCTCTGTTTTCCTTTCTGACTGGGACCAAATTGGAAACCCATATAAAATGTCGAACGGGAAAAATAATTTTGGCTTTTAATAATTTATTAAGCTCTGACTTAATCTGACTTTCCAGATTAGGATGGATCTTCCTCAGCTTTTGCTGGACTGGTTTTTCATCAGCTACCATTGGGATAGTATGTTGAATGATTAAAGTGTCGTAAGTCTTAAGATCATCGTAGTTCCAGGAAAAGACAGTTTTGTATTGTTTCAGGAGCCGAACATAGGCTAATTTTTCTTCTAGGACTAGGCCAAGACCTAACTTGATATTTTGTGGCTTGGTATCCATTCCTAGATTTAATAATTCATAGTTTAGAGTTAAACTTTGGAGTTTTGAATTGGTAGATCTTTTAAATCGATCTTTCAAATCATATAGGTCTTCCAACTTGACTAAAAATTTTGGTATAGCATTATTAGCGCTTTCTTGTCGTACCTTCTTGTCATGTTGATCCTCATCAATTATCTGATTAGTGTAAGATCCTTCAGATGTCAAGAAACTTACAATATCAAAATCATCATTGAAAATTCTCCAGTTTATAACATTATCAGGGATGGAGGGCCTAAAGATCAATTCGATTGAGAATCTGTTTGGGCTATAATCTTCCGAGGGAATGAGCTTGGAAGCTACATTAGCCAAGAGGGCAACACTAGCATTTTGGAGTTTGGGAATTGGTGAAATATTAAATGCTATAAAATGTTCAGTTAGATCCTGCACTAAAGATTGATAATGCTTCAAAGGACCTGATAGACAATGTATAGTATTTCGTATCTATTTAATAATAATCTCAGAGTCTCCAAAGACTTGTAGATACTTGATATATAATTTGATTACCTTGTACAGTCCTTGGACTAGAGCTTCATATTCTACAGTGTTGTTTGTGCAATCAAACTTGAGTCTACATGTTAACATAGTTTTGTTTCCCTCTGGACTAACTAATACACATCTTGCTCCTGCTCCATCATTAGACTTAGAACCATCAAAAAATAATTTCCAAAATAAATATTTATTTATAGGACTATCTATAAAAATAACACATTTAGAACTATCTGTTTGAGGAAAATTTTCTACTTGGGACAGAAAAAATGCTCCAAGTAAGGAAAAGTATGAGCATTAATATTTCCTAAAAAAGAGTCAACAGAATAGTTGCCAATTATATTGTTGTTGTATGCTACAGGTTCGTTTTCTCCTTCCAATTCTGTCACTGTATTTTTGGTGTCTTTCTCGCTCAACCTTTATCTGATTCGGTTCACCATTGTAAGAGAGCCACATATGTGACTAATTGGTCGCAAAGTATCCATGAAGCTTTTTAGACCAATCCCTACTAAGAATTAAACCGTAAAATCCGGGAATGTCTGCAGCTAAAATATCAATGACTTGACATACCTTTGGATTAGATGACAACCTTATGGTAACTTGATTTAGTTCACCGATTACTTCAACTTGCAATCGGTCCAGCTGAACTATGTGTACTGTAGATTTTTGAGGTTGGACATTTAACTTTGCACATATTTTTTTAGGTAAGATATTAGATGAAGCTCTTGAATCTATCAAACAATTATGCAAGTTTTTATTGAAAATTTCGTAAGTAAGAAGGAATGGGGGAGTATGGGATTTTGACCTACCTCCAATTAAAGCAGTATCATTCAGATCAACTTTATTTGCCATATTAGTTGGAGGTCTTCCCATTTCATGAGAAGCTTGTAAGATTACAACGATAGGGAGAGGTGCAATGGGAATTACATGTAACTCTTTTGAAAGTATCTTTTGTTGATGTTTCAATTTGCTCAATTCATGAAAACTAATGTTATCCCTAGTCTTCTTCATGTCTTCAACGATATTATATTCCATCTCATCAAAAACAACCAGTGTTTTAGATGAAGTTGAGGGATCGGGTTGGACTGGGCTTGTTTGAGTCGCTTTTGGTGATGATTTCTTACCTGCGACTTTATCTTTAGATGTCGAGCTTACGCTCTTCTGTTTAGAACTAGGTTATGGAGGATCGAGCTAGTTTCTACTTCTGGTAGTAACTGGTGATGCTTCTTGATCCTCTTTGTCTGGAAGGATGAAGTTCCACATTCCCTGTGCTTCTACAACTTCATCTTCATCAGTAGGTTCTTCATTAAAAACTTTCTCTTCCTCTCCTTCAGATTCTGCATTTGTTATAACATTAGGAGGCTTTGAATCAGTTGAGTGATTTTTTCTATAAGGCTTGTAGGGATTTTTTGAAGAAGTCTCTGCTACTTGTCACTTAATGTCAACCATTTCGTTAGACATGGTTTTTAAGACTTTCCATAATCATTCTAAATCAAATGGGTCTTTTGATTGGCTTTTCTTATGATCATCTCTAAAAGTAATATTCTTATATTTTCTTTTATCAACAATGTTTTTCTTTTCTAAAGCTACGATACGTTTTTCTACCGCTATCGCTTCCTTCATGTTTTCAGCCAAGGTTGTCATGGTAGCCCTATCAACGAAGATCGCTATGTTTGATGGTAAAGAAGATATGTACCATTCACTTCAAATTTCTTCGCTAGGCTTGGAAGTGGTCAGAATTTTATTCAAAAGCTTGTTGAAACATGAGTTAAAATCTTTGATAGGTTCTCTTGATTCAGTCTTTAGATTCAATAGATCGTTGATCAGTGTTGCTATAGATCTATCTTCATCAAACTTAGTCAAGAATTTCTCTTGGAAAATGTCCCAACTAGTGATGGATCCTGATGGTAATGAAAAATACCAGGATCTGGCTGCTCCCTGTAAAGTATAAGGAAAGAGTCGGATAACAACATCTTCATTAGTAACACCATTTAAATTTATCGATAACATAAAGTTGTTTATGTGTTCTTCTGCTAGCATGCCTGCTTCAAGATTAAGCTTAGGCAGCGATTTTTCAAGATGGGCTGGTAATTGACTCAAGAGCATAGGCATTAAGACTACCCTTGGATTATTCCATGGGTTTTGGGCCATCGTTGAACTACTAATAGAGGTAAGCGCAGACGAAGTTTCTTCTAGAAGAGATGAGGATGTTAAAGTTCCAAGTACTCTAATGGACAACAATTTGAAGTGGAGGGGTGGATGGTTGACTTTGCAATGGGGAAGTTGGAATGCATGTTGATGATGAAAGAGTCTCACTATGAGACCCTTGAGGTGACTTCCTTGCTCTTTTCCTTTTAGGTAGAGGTAATCCGGTTGGTTCGATACCAAATTTTTCACTCTACAATCTGGTTAAAGGATGAAAAGGATTGTATTGCGAAGTCACACTACTTCGAGATATTTCAGACTTTTGCGGTGATATGGAAAATCCTTGAAGTTTATGAATCAAAGATTCAACTTTAGGAGGTTCAATAGTAGATTTCTCTGAATTTTTTTGGTTTGTGGCAGTGGTTATTGTCTTCTCAACTTCTCGGTTAGGATTTAAAGATTTGGAATGCGATGGAGAAGTCGGGGGGATGTTGAGGGTGACTTACTCTTAGAATGGTATTTAGATTTGGATTTACTAGCCATTCACAGTTCGAGGCCCTCCTTATAGTGCCAAATATGTTGAAGCCTCGAAAATTGGGTCTACAACAAGGGGGATACCCACCCGGTCCAGACCTTGAAAGCAACTCCTTTTCCGTTTGGGATGGTGGGTATGACTGGGGATAATGGGACCAATTTCCTAATTTGTGTGTGTTGATAAGAATTGATATTTCTGTTTTCTAAAGATTTCTAAGTAAAATGATTTTAATCTAAGTCTAATTTAAAACATGCAATTGTATTCTAATGAACATAAATGTTTAAGTCTAAAACTAACCCGGGATTCAACTCTTTACTTATGCAATCTAAAATCATTTCTAACAGCAATTGGTAATAAAGATCATTCAATTGCTACAAGAAAAGAATTCGATAAAAATGAATTGTTTCATATAAGAAATTAGCTGAAACAATTGTGACAAACATATCACATAATAAGTCATTCATACATTAAAGAAAAATAGAATAGTAACCACCATACAAAAGTGCCAAATGATAACTCAAGCATTCAAGCTTTCATATATAAATAACTGACCATAAAATATTTCTTTGACACATAATCATAAATCATTAAGAGATAAAAGGACCATTGATAACAAGTCCTACTCATGAGCTTCAACAATATAGATCTATCTCTTCCTAATTCAACATCTACTAAGAGTACAAAAGTGCATTTCAGCAGCAAATATTAAACACATATATCAATAAATCTTGTTCCATTCATTCATCAAAACCTCCTCTGAGGGTGTAGAAGTGCATGTTCTGAGGAAATGTTTTTGACAAATTTCTTTACCCTTCTCTCAATGCATGAGAGAGGTTAAAATACTAATTCCTAAATACTAAAAATAGTTTATTACAAAAATATATGAGGAGGTTTAAATGACCGTCCTCGTCTAAGGAAAAAAATAAATCAAAACTACAACTAAAATTGAATCTAGAATTAACTATCTATGTATCTATTCTCTAAGATCACAAGCATTCAGCATCGGTTGGAGGAGTGTCGGTTGGCTGACCTCCGATTTTAGTTGCCCTGCAAAAACAAAATCAGCAAGTGTTGGCGCTATCTTCTCATTAGAGTTTGTAAGGCACTTGAGATTCATGCATTGACTATGTGGTTTAACCAAGTACTACCAGTAAGTATCCCAATTCAACTTGGTTAACTTATTAATGGACTCTGCCCTTTCCTCAACTTTTTGTCTCCAGCTTGTCTGCACTTGTTGTGCCTTTGGGAGAAATCCCAATGCGGTCTCTGAAATGAGGTTTGCTCTGTGCAGGTTTTCATTGACACAGTCAATGATGCTGTTTGCCATTGTAGCTACTTCTTCCGATGCTTACTCTGCCTTCCTAATCTATGCGTCCCATTTATAGAAACACATTTCTTTATGGGCTTCATTGATTCTGAGTGTGCCTGCTTTCTTTCCTTCTTTCGATTCTTGCCAAGTCAAATAATCAGAAATTCTCTTATCAATTAAATCAAAATCATGTCACAAGTCGAGGACTTGATTGGTAATTTTATCACTTATCTCGCAATGGGAATTCCATTGCGATATTCTTTGGCATAATGCTTCTTGCTGTTACAAGAGTTGGTCGTTTAAGGAAAGGGCTTCTGAGACAAACTATGTAAGCTTGTGATCATCTCTGTGCATTTCAAGCATAGCCTGCAATTGATTTTCTTTTTCGGCCAAATTGTTCTGGTATCCTAGCTACATTTGTTGAAAATCTTGTTGTAGATTTTCTAACTTTTCCTTTGCTTCTAAGTTGGCACTGGCTTGTTGTAGTTGTTGCTACAAAATTTGGATTTTTTCCTCTCTATCCTTAAGTAATTATTGTACGTCGTATGCTTTATCAATGGTAGCAGAAGCATAGGCTCCTGCGATCTGAGATAACTTAGTCAAGTTTTCAGTAGGGTCAGTGGTAGGGTCTAGCCAAAGGACGTCTAGTTGCTCTGCCTCATGTGGGAGCACATTGTCGATTTTCCTTTTCTTTTTTCCCTTCTTACCATTGCTTTATGCTGTGGACTATAGAATACATCTAGAGGAGGAATTTCCTCTATTTTGAGCATGATTTCAGATGATGGGGTAATGGGAATATGCTCAATTTCTAGAGCATTGCTAATTGTTTCCACGATCATATCTGTCATTATTTGTATTGTACCCTCAGGTGTCTTCATGTTCTGCTCCTCAGTAGTAATCAATTCATTAAATGTTTCCCACTCTTTATCCAGATCAGTTCTTATTGGCTTTGGTGGTTGGATGATGGTAGGGAGAACCTTTACCTGTGGTGTAGTCAAGACCTATTACTCTGGGCATTCTTTAGATTAGGCAGTGTCTCTAACTGATGCTTCACTTTTATTATGGTCGCTCTTAGACTATTTAGAGCATTCTGGTGATTCTTTTCCAGACTTAGACCTGGACTTGTCTGTACCTAAGCATCCACTTAAACTGATACTGGGAGTAGGCTCCCTTATTGGTTCCAAGTGTAACTTATCCAAGGGGATGTTAGCTAATCTCCTTTCTCTATACAATTTGAATTCTTGGAATTCTGCTAGGGGAAATTGAATTTGAGCCATGTGAAAAAAAAATTTCAGTGTGCTTTTTAGTTGGAAGGCATCATCAAAAAGATCATCTTCTTTGGAAAATACTTTTATCTTGACAACAGTAGTGAAATTATTAATGCCATCAAAAGGGTTAAATTGTCTTCCTGTAAACTTTAACAGTCATAGACACAACATATCGTATACTTCTTTGAATGCATGACCTAAATCAAATAGTGAAAAGGCTCCACAGGCCACAAGAAATTGCGACCAAATGGCCTTCTTCTTGTCGTTCAACTCTTTGCTCATTCCTCCCACCCCGCAAGTCTGGTAAGCAATCTCTCGAGCCAATAACTTATTAGGAACATATAAGGGTAGGACATGAGGGGAAGCAATGCTCCCAAATACTCTGACATAGGTGAAAAATTCTTCCCCAAACCATCTTGCAACAGGAAGAATGTCAATTTCTGCTTCGTAGAAAAACCTTGGGGTGTCCCTATTATATAATATTCTATATAGAGGCAACATAACTCCATGGAAAATTCTGTAAAAATACAGGATAAACTTGGAATCCCACAATTCCTTATGATAAATGTGAATGGGTAAGGGATTTTGTGTAGTCCACTTCTAACCCATTAAAGGAAATTTCGAAACATAACAGACTGCATGCATAACATAAGCAGCTAAATAGAAAGGAGGATAAATCCTCTAAGTGGTAGTTCTTTTGGACCAGTAGTTCCAAATAGCCAAAGCTAAATTATCAGACAATATCTAAGCCTAATCCATAATAATTCCAGTAGTGGCTATATCTAATAGGGGTAGCCACTCAGATGAAGACTTGTTGATGTTGGGCCTTCCAAATAGTCTACATAGCATAGCAGCAGCAAATCAATATGGGGAGGAGAGGGAACCAGTATTGTACATACCGTGTTTGTCTTTTTTCAATGGTTCTTCCCTTGCTGACCAGTTCTTGGTACACTCCGCCAAATCTTCATTTTCTTTGGAAAACTTCTCCATGAACTGCTTGTTGTAGGTTGCCTGCGGTTCTAGTAGATGATACATAAGCCTTAAATCTTGTGGAGTGAATGACCCATTGAGGTCTTGGCCTCGAGACTTGAATTTTATGTCTATTATATCAGCATTTTCTAGTACCCCCTTAACCATGTCTATGCATGGAAGAATCTTAGGTATTGCTGCTATTCGATGAAGGAATGAACATGCAAGTTCAGTGATTGATGCCTCAGATGACCCGCGTGAGTCTGTTGTTGCTTAAACCTCCATAACTCTGGGATTTTCTTCTTCGAGTAGACTATACATGCCTTGTCAAGTGGTTATGCTGGCACCTCTATTACAGGTGGTGTCTGTGTATAAGGGCATCAGCTCTTTGTCCTTAGCAACCGGAGCTTTTCCCTTCTTTCCCATTATGTTTTGCACACTGTTGTGTATATTATTCTGCTTGCTACTCCTGCAAATTTACAAGTAAGGAAAGAATAATGGTAAGAGATAAGGTGACGGGAAAGCTCTTTAATTCTAAAATCATATCAAATATATCACCCTACGTGAAATAAACTTTCAGTTATATTTAAATCTTATCTCATAAATGATCATCGACTAACCACTAAATTGACATTAATGCCCATAACTTGGTATCGTATTATGAGAAATACTTTACTGAACCATAAGTCCTGTAGATCTGCGATAAAGCGATTTTCTTTGCAATATTGCAGATCACAATATCGCAGATCAGAAAACCAAAGATGATGATTTTTACATAGGTGACAAAGTACTCAAATGGGATTCTAGAAGAGAAGAAAAGGGTAAACATGGTAAATTTGATTTCCTATGGCAAGGCCTTATATCATTTATGGTTACAGAGGTAATAATGCATTTTTCTTAAGATATTTAAATGGAACAGATCTAATAGGAGGGCCAGTCAATGGTAGAATGCAAAAGCATTACTTGTCCACAAATTAACATTAGTTCATTTCTTTACTTTGCTTAGTGTATATAACATTGCAAAGTTTAGAATGGATTGGATGGTAATCTTTTAAGGTTGAAGCCTGAAGAGAAGGCCTTGAGATTTGAAAGGTGTACCATCATATGTATGAATAAAGCAAATCACAAAGGAGCATTTATAAGGCAACCGCAATCAAAGTTTCAAAGGCTATTGATCTTAAAGTTCTTGACATTTCACCAGGAAATGCCATCCTCATGTGGAGCCACTGTTAGGGTCCTATAATAATAGGACTCATAATTTTGAATTGTCTATGGTTAGTCTTGTAATATTGTACATACTTTTGCTTTCTGCAAAATGTTTTCCCATATTAAAAATAAAAAATGTAAAGAGGGTAAGTCCTAAAAGAATAATCAAAGGACTAAAAGAAAGAAAAAAATTAAAAAAAAAAGTAAAAAATATGAACCCCAAAAAGAGATAAGAATAGATCATGAAAGTGTGCAAATTAAAATTCCATTGCCTTTTAATTTACTTTGAAAAAATAAGGTTGTGTGCAGCTTGTCAAAAATGCCACAATCCATGATGGTCAAATAGTTTAATCTTGATTCGTTAATGCTTTAAATTTGATGTTGATAAATAGAGAATAAAGATCTATCCAAACTATTTAATCTTGGCAGATCAGTAGTTAGGTAGAGAAAAATAATGATCTCATCAGTTTAATCTGAGCCATTGGATTATAAAGTTAGAATTAGATAGTTCATTTATCAAAAAAAAAGAAATGAAGTGTAAGCAAGCTCAAATGCACCCAATGAATGAAGAGAAAATGCTAGGGTAAACAAAGGGTAGGTAGAAAAGTTTTGGAAGTGCACAAGGTTCCTAAATCAAAAGAACCTTCATCATGCTTAACCCTATGTTTCATGTGCAGGAGGAATTTTCAAAGAGAAAGGACATTCATGAAAGTTTATTTACTAATTTCACCTCATTTCACTAGACCCCCCACATACTTAGTTTATTAATTTCCCCTCTTTCTCCCTTCATTACTTTTCATCCCCTAATGTTATCCCCTTTTTGCTTCCAAATCACCCCTTCTCTCTTCATTTTCCCTTGTAAAAACCCTTTCCCTTCATTTTGACCTCTTTTCCCCTTGGTTTCACACATTTCCCTAGACATTACCCTTTAAAAAATCATTCCCCCTTCCCAAAACCCCTTTCCCTAGTGTGAAATCCATTCCAATTACAAAAATACATTCCCCCCTATTAATTTCCCTTTTTCCCCTTAAAATCCCACTAAAACTCTTTATCCTAAGTTATTTCCTAAACTATAGCCCCGCTTTATGTATTTAAAGTCCCCCACGTTGTAATTCCTCGACACCCTTTTAACTCACCAAACCTTGGTGTATAGTTAAAACCTCCGCCATATAACCCATGGTCCCCAACTTTTATTAACCCAATCCTTATATTAAAACCCATGATTACTTTTTAATTAATCACATTTCATTTGTAATTAAACCTTGGGGCCCGCCAACCACATCCCAACTTCGTCCGTGTAACTTTGTCACATGATAGCCCTCCGATCTCTCACCTACTGATCTAACGGTGCATATCCATATCGCACAGTTTCATCATCTGGCAGTTAACGGTCCAAAAGCATGCAAGACTCGTAGTTTTGGCCGAGCACTATTTCGCTACATGGCAGCACCAGGTTATATCACGTTCTCGCGAAATACTTCCCTCCACCCAAAAGCAGTGTGATATGGCATAAAATGGCTCCCTGCCTAAAAGAAAACTACCCATTGTTCATTTGCCAATTCTCGTGCCAAAATGTGACTGTTGTTGGTTAAAAGGCTGAAAAAGCCCCATTTTTCTCTTTTCACTCATTTTCCTTGCAAACCTCTATTAACCAATTATGAAACCTTGAACCTCTGCACAACCATTTTAACCACCTTTTGCAAATAGAAGACGCTGCAGAAACCAAATTGAAGCCACAAACAGACAATTGAAGCCTCGGAAACCTCAGTTGCTACCATAGAACCATGTTTGTGCACCAAATCGTCAATTTCCATGTATTCTTGAAAGAACCCGAACGACCCTGTAATTTAAGCTATGCACAATTATTATTAAAGGGTTAATTAATTAAATTAACTAAGGAACCTTTCTATATTGAAGAAAACCTTACTGTGCATCCAAAACCCTTTTCTACAGACTATAATTACCCTCCCCACAGTTCCATACCTTCTGACCTTACTCCTAAAGCCACAGAAAAAATAATTCAGTTGAATAAACCAAATTATGGCTTCCCAATGCACTCTGGATGTAAGACCCCTACAAACCCCTCACCTGGATATTGACTACCTCCCATTAGCCGACAGAGATTTTCAAATTAAAGACACTATTTCCCCTAGCCACCTATTGAAACCCCACTACTTGAGCAAAGATAACTTTTTGAACCAGAATGATGACATTCACCTATGGGAATCATTTTTTTCCAAATACTTGTTCCCACAGGTACACCTATTCCCATAAATCATCCACTTATGCCAAGCTTGCTATGTCCCCAGTCAAAGAGCCATAGTCTCCCCTAACCAACAGGTTTTATTCACTATTAGTGCAGAGTCAATAAATCAATGCTACAGATCCACCCGGGCCCAAATGAGACCCCACTTTCCTTTGAAGCTTTACTTGAACTCTACACAAAGCTATACCTTCCCAAGAAAGCTCAAATCTTTCAAACTTTCATCATAGAAGAGTCTCATACTCCTATAGATAGTCCTCCATATGTTGTTGTTGAGCCCTAAAACTACGTATCTTCTATATACTTTCCTAGACCTTTTTACCACACTAGTGCCTCATAAGCTATCAAAGATCATTACATATTGATTCTAGGAGTGCATTTAAGTGGTTTTCTAACTATATTTTTGTGTTTTCTATTTGATTTAGATTTTGTTCATCAACTGCGGAATGCAGCCACTTTCCGCAATTGACTCGCGATTCCGCAACTATTTTTATTGTTCTATAGGTTACAGGTGTCGGCAAGTAAAATGAGGCACATGGGTAGCTCATGAATGATCTGGACATGGACAAGGTTCTATCTGTTTAGTCAAATTCGTAAAGAAAAGCCTTGGTCAAACGAAAGTCAAATAAGGAGGCCTACAACAGATAGGTCTTTGTTTTCAGCACGTGAATGGTCCGAGACCGTTCCTAGATTCATGGATCCTTCTTGACAGCTGTAGGTCGTCTCCACGATGCAAATCCAACATCCACCTTTTGTAGATTGAATGTTCATGACAACCAAGACGCTGAGCTCACGGGTTCTGTCTTTTTACGTGTCCTCTACTAAATATTTCTCATAGAAAAATAGTTATACAATTTCCTCTATAAATAATGCATTTGCAAATGCAAATAGATAGTCTTGCTGTTAGATTTTATATTGTTACTGTAGCATTACTCTTGTTGTTGTAACGAGAAGACATTTCCTCTGTTTTGCAATATAAAGACTCCGTTTCTTATGACTGTTTGAGTGTAATTTTGGGTTGACAACGTATTAACCAAAGGCTGTGTAGAGGGCCCCTACTGGCTGAGGTTTTGTTTTTCATTTCTGCAAAGTTTTCATGCATCGTTTTCTTATTTCCATTGTATATATTTCATAGTTTGTTTAACTGTATGTGTTTCATAATTCATTTATGGTGTTAATCTTTCATTCATGTACATGATTTTCCAGCATTGCATACTTTTACTAACACTGATTAGTGTGTTTCAAGATAGGTTATGCTTGAGCTTTTTCATATCATTTTTGCATCAATTAGTGACATGAGATTTGCCTCTCTGTTGAGCTTTGTTTTTAAGCTTTTCAATTTCAGTTATGCTTTGATTTCAGTCTTATTTATTTGTTGTTGTTAGCTAGTTTAGATATCAAATTCTTCATGTTATTTGACGTTATCTCCGAAGCCATGGCTTAACCCCGAAAAGCTATTTGGCGAGCTATCGGATTATAAGTGAAGTGATTTGATTTTACTTTCATTAATCTGCAAGTAGCTACTTGGCGAGCTATTGGATTATAAGTGAAGTGATTTGATTTTACTTTGATTAATCTGTAAGCCATGGCTTAACCCCAAAAAGCTACTTGGCGAGCTATCCGATTATAAGTGAAGTGGTTTGATTTTAATTTCACTAATCTGTAAGTAGGTAGTTTAGATATCAAGTTCTTCATGTTATTTGATGTTATCTCCGGTGCCATGGCTTAACCCCAAAAAGCTACTTGGCGAGCTATCAGATTATAAGTGAAGTGATTTGATTTTACTTTCACTAATCTGCAAGTAGGTAATTTAGATATCAATTCTTCATGTTATTTGACGTTATCTCTGGTGCCATAGCTTAACCCTGAAAAGCTACTTGGCGAGCTATCGAATTATAAGTGAAGTAAATAAACCTTGCTTTCATTAGTCTGCAATTTTTGGTTTGTTTGAGTGCAATAGTTTAGATTTTATTTCTATAATTAGATGAGCAGCAGAGACAGTGATTTCATGATCGAAATTCCATCTTTTGTTTGATTTAGGTAGCTACACATTTATATCCCTGTTCAAGTACTAATTTTATCACTAGCATGTTTTGAGATCGTTTTGAAGTGCTAAGTTCTGGAAGTTATCATAAGTGACATAAACCTTGTCTTAAATTTACATCCATACTTGCCCTCTAAAAGTATTCTTAAAACTTAGGAATAGGATTTCCATTTGCATTAGGAGACGAACAAAGACAAAACCCCCCCCAAAAACAGACAAAATAAAATTAAAAATAATAAAAAGTAAGAAAGAGGTTGTCTTGCACATATAGTGCACCACACTTCATCAATTTACGACTCCCGGATTAATAATTAATGTAGCAATTTAGGACATACTAAATTGACTAAACAACTACCACCATTTTCTCTGAGAGAGCCAAACAAATTATAACCATGCTCTCTTGTATTTTAGGATACACCACTGATGAGCATGTGGATGAGGTTATACTTGCTTTCCTTTCTATCTTTTGCCCACGCAAGCCTCCAGCTACAGTTTACAACTTTGCTCAATTCTTGGCAGACATAATCCATGAACAGTTTATCAGATTACCAAATGAGAGAGTATTCAAATACTCATCTGTATTGTTTCACATGTTCCTATATTTTCAATCAAATAAATTTCCAGTCAACATTCAAAAATTAGACACTAAAGGCCATCCAATATTTGTCATCTTTTGGACACCATTGATCCAAAGATATTCCACTGTTTTTAGTTATAAAGAGTTCATTGATTCATTTGTTCATCCAGTAACTAGTAGCTATCAACCCAAGATCAATGATGAGATTAAGAGAGTTTTACAGTTGGCTAAGAACAATAGAGTGGGAGACTGGTATCTATACCTGGACCACACAGAAATCAAGATATATGGATGCCAACTCACTCCCTATGAGCTGTCCAAATACCTCCCCATGAAAATATTTGCATTAGAGTATTTTAGGCACATCATAAACTTTGATGAGGTTAATTTTCTGTCCTCTAGGAAGAAAACACAGTTTAAGATAGAAAAACAATTGGGCGCTTTTATTTGTAATAATAGGGAAGTTGGACAAGAGGCAAAGAAAACTTACAACAAATGAACTTCAAAATCAATTTCATGTGGCAGTATGACCCTAATGGAGTCATAAACAAACTAAGGATCAAATTCAAGTTAAGTCCTTTCATACATGAGCCCATGCTAGAAATTGAAAGATATGCCAACTAGTCAGAATGGTTGGAGAATACTTTAATAGATGTGGAGAATACTTTAATAGATGTGGAAAAGAAGATTGATACTAGTTCCTTTCTACAGGTTCCAACAATACAGGAACAGATGTGTATTACTGCTATTCTATAGACTCCAGCCAATGAGGAAATAAATGTAAAAAGAACCAGGGAAGAAGGTTCTAGCTCTTGGATGGACACTATAGATGACAAGTTTGAAATTAGTTACAGGAAGAGGCCCAAGATTAATCCTATAACTGAGCAAGAAGACACCATTGAGACAATTGAAATCACTGATACTGACGCAATGGTTAGAAAGAGTAAAGGTCCAATAGTTTCAGAGGAAACTCATCAACCCTCCACCTCAAACACTCAAATCATTGAAAACCAACTTAGCATTGAAGTCTCTTCATCCAATAAACCAGTGGATAAAGAGAAAGAAATAAAAGAGAAGTACAAGGAAATCAAGTTGAGAAATGAGGCATTAAAAGCTGAAACATATGCCCAGTACTTCAAACAAACACTTGCCAATCAGAATAGATTAATGTCAGCCTTTGACATTAAGACTGGTAAGATGAAAATTACCTTTATGCAGCCCACAGTCCATCAACCCAAATCATCAACAGACTACAGAAAGACTGAATTTGAACTTTTCACCAGGGATGTTCACCCTATTGACCAAATTGAATTCCATAAGCAGGCAGGTGAAATGATTTACTCCACAATGACTAACAAAGCAATGACTGTGCAAAAAATTCAAAGCTCACTGGATAACATCACAACATAGCTTAAGATGGAAAATGCATCCTCACAAGCCAATGATAACAGAATCAAGTCACTCGAAGACTTGGTGATTGAGATTGGATATAATCCAAGTGACATCAAGGCAGCATCAAAACTAACAAAGAAGAAAAATAAGGATATTTCTTCTTTGAAGAAACAACTGAAGTTGCCTCCTTTTGAACATCCACAAACCAAGGAGGTCCTAGAGAGCCAAACCTTGTAGGAGGAAATGATGGATCTCATTCTTCAACTAAATGCTCAAATGAAAGAAATGGAGAATGAATTAGACAATTTGATATAGCTGAAACAGGCCAACCTTGAGACAGCCACTACCACTGCTATCCCTACAATTACTAGAACAATTCCATCAACTTTGGTAGCTTCATTGGCCCCAACAACTCCACTAGCTACAAAACTTCCAGCTGCAATAACAACTACATCAACAACTACATCAGCAACATGTTCAACAACAACAACAACTCATCCAAGTGATGAGGCAAGTAAACTGGTCAAAGCCATGGAGGACATGTCCATTCATACCACTGAAATCAATAGAATTAAAGAACAGATAATAATTCTAGAGGATGAGAAGAAACTGGCTCAAATTATGCATAAAAGTGAAGTACAGAAATCAAACAGGTTGACTAAGAGGATAAAGAATTTGGAAAAAGAATTAACATTGAAGGAGCCATTTGTGCAAGCAAAAGAACATCTATGGGCCAATATCATTGACTCTGCCAATGATATGTGGCCATCTATACAAGTCATCTTTGAACAAAATGATTTAGTCAAAGAGGCTACTAAAGCAATTCAAAGAGTTAAGGTTGAACTTGGAGATATGCTAGAAGAAGCCTCAAGAATAATCCAATTCCTTAACTCCAAGAATAAATATGAATTGTAGGAGCTAGACATAGCTGACAGGACTAGCACTATACTAGAGGTGAACAAAGTACTCACAAAGAGGAACTTAATGATGCAGCTTGAGGACAAATGCCAAACTATGGAGCTGGATATAGGCAGATTCATGGTTAAATTTGATGCTTTGAAGGAGAAAGGTCTGCTAAATCCCTTGGTAATAAATGATAGGTTAATGCCACATGAATACTATAATAAGAAAATTAGAGAAGTGGAAAGAGAGCAAGCTAATAGTTCATCTATGAAAGGTATGCCTACAAGAAAATTTCTTTACCAAACTTTTGAGAACCTCGTTTACGTCCAGCATGAGGTAAAACACATTTTTGTAAACATGCCCACCTTTGAAAAATACATAGAAGCTGATGAATTCTACAGAAGAATGGTAAATATTAAATTACCATATGCAGAGACTTGGGAAAAATTAAATGATTTACTGTGAAAACGCAAGGTAAAAGTGAATACAAATAAGTAAAAGAAAAGTAGCAGGTCAGCTTAGTCAAAGAGTATCAAATGAAAGAGTATCAGTCAAAGGGAAAAGTAAAAAGACAGTCAACGTGGAAGACAAACAACAAAGGAGAAAAGGGAGAAAAAGATTTGACAACAAAGCCTAATAAATAGGGAGAACTTGCAGCAGTTACATATCTGTCTCTATCTTCTTACATGAAGATTTTTTTGTTTCCTTCAATAATTCCCAAAACAGTTTGGGATATGTTGTAATATTTTTTTGTATAAATACTTCATAATTTGAAGTATAGAGTGTGGATTGCTAGACATTTCTATAGTTGAATTGATCTAAAACCTAAGGGTTCATTGTACCATTTTTTCAAGTTAGCAGACTGGATTGTGTAAGAAAGACATTACATTACAAGATTCATGTGTTGGGCCACTTCAGTGAAGTATTTTCTGTTTTTCAAATCTTCTTAAGTGTTTCACATACTTGCATGCTATATAAATTGAATGAAATAACTGGAATATTATTACAGAATTTGTTTAAGCACACTTTGTCTTCAACAATTAATCATTTTAATGTTTTCTTCTGATATATAGAGTAGGGAATCCTTCATTTCTCTCTAGTTTCAATTGACCTCTACCATTTCCCTCATTATCCGGTTTGAGGAACCCTTAACTGCTCCTTGACCCTGATTGAAAACCACTTCACCATCCAGCCTGAAAGATCTGAATTTACATAGCTACCTTGCCTTGTAAACACTATCTTTAGAACTTGATTCAATCCTGTTTTCTTGACATTTGACCCCATAGCCCAATGGGAAAGGGCATCCATCTAAGTCAGTGATTCCACCACCAAATCAAAATCAAAACCCAATCAAAAGCTTAAATAACTAGCCTAAAATCAATTAACTAAAAAAGGTTAAATCATAAAGAGAGAGCCCTCTCTGAGCATTAGGAAGGCTAGATCCTAATCTCAAAAGTAGGTTTGTGGTTACCTCTATTATTTCTTTCATAACAACTCTAGGGAAATTTTCAAGTGGTAACATTCTCTAAGGCTTTGTGCTTTGTGAGTTCTCCATGCTCTCTAAGAGAAGAATGAAGCATCATGCTTCATGAGTGCACCATATGCTCAAGGAGGGAACAATTCTTCAAGTCGAACGAATGCACTCATAGTCTTGAAGTGTGTTCATTGTTTTGAAGTGTGCTCCGGATCTCAGAGTGCACTTTTGAAGGAAATAAGGTCCTTGTTTGTCCATAGTGTGCCTTTTAGGGGAGAGAAGGTCTTTATTCTTCTAAAGTTTGCTTTTTCACTGAGCATTTGAAGTGCACTTCATTGTTTCAAATCGCGGTTCATTGTTTCAAAATGCACTTAGTCTTGGGAGGACATAGTTCTCACCAAGAGTGGCTAATTGTTCATTTGGAATGTGTTTTTCACTGAGGGAGGTAGCACAAAGCTAGGTGACTTATCCTTAGGAACTACTGATGCACTGTGAGAGGGAGGATACCTTAGAAAATACTTAGTGCACAAGTATGAGATGAAGATACATTAATGAGGCTCATGAATAAGTTGCTCTTATCACCTAGTAAGAGGACTAATGCCTTTATATCTTGCGTTGGGTTGAAGGACCAAGAAGACCTCTCACAATGGCTAAGTGTGGGACTAACATAGTAGGAGGAAGAAATGCATCCTAACTCAACTCAAACATAGGTCACACACATAAATTCCATCAATAAAATCCAATGGAATGCACAGGACTCATGAACAATAGTCACACCTTAAAAAAACAACAAAGTGACACCTATTTCTGAGTGCAACAATTGAAACAACACATCACAACACTTAGAAAGCAAGTTATGAAAATTGTTGCAACTATGACCAAAAGGTGCATTTAGATGCAACAATGTTTTTAGTTCATATTTCAATTATATGTAAGACCATATAATGTAAAATAGTGTGCCATAACTAACTTTGGAAATGCACAAAGGTGTGCCACATGTAGGAGTGAAAACTACAAAAGCAACACTTGCGACATGAGGAAAACAGAAGACGACACTTGAAAAATGCAAACAATTGTGAAAGTACCACATGAAAGAGTGAGTATAACATCAAAATGACACTTATTAAAATGAAAGCAAGTCAAAATGAAAATGAAAAATGTGAAAGCGACACTTGTGAAAGTGAAAATGTGAAAAAGACGATAGTTGAGAAAATTCACCAAAATAGAAGAACAAACGCAACAAAGTGAGGGGGACTATCAATATAAGCATCCATTGACTGTTGACATGAGTTTAACATCACACAAAAATTGTCTTGGTGGATGGTTCTATGCCTATTGAAGCTTGCATAAAGGAAGTGTTCTCATGAAATCATTGAAGATTGTGCACGTGGGTGCAAGTGAGTTGACAGTTTGAAATTGGAAGAAGACTTGAACTCTTTGCAAAACATCAAAAAATCATGAAGTAACCAAAGAGTGATAGATCGTAAGATCCTCAGTAGGCTCCAAAATTCAAGTGTAGGTAAAATTTTGGAGTGTGTTGATCATAGTGAGAACATAGTTATAGAAAGGTAGACCAACTTTAGTAAAACACGTCAAAGTCTTTGGAAGCAAATGCTACATAAAGAGAAATGATGACAAATTAGGTAAATTTCACTATCAAGCATATGAAGGTATTTTCCTTGGCTATTATTTTAAGAGCAAAGGCTGCAAATTACACAAAAAGGAACCAAGATCATAGTGGAATGCATTGATGTTAGGGTAGATGAAGTCTTGCCAAAATTAGCCAGATATGTCAAGAAAATGAAAAATTAGATGATGAAACAAGTATTTTTAAAGAATTTGAAGAACAAGAAGAGATAGATGATGATGATGATGAAGAAATTACCCCTCAAAGGTACAAACCCCATCTAGGTATGTATAAAAGCAACATGTTGAAAGTCCAATCTTTAGAAGAAGATAATTTGGAGTTTAGACAAGAAGAAAAGTCATAGGGACTCTTGGACATGTAAATCATGCATTTTTGTCTTAAATAGAACCTAAAATTTTTAACCAAGCTGGTGAGATAAATATTGGATTAAGGGAATGAATGAAGAGCTATATTAGATAGAGGAAAAAAACACTTGGGAACTATTACCAAGACCAAAAGGAGAGAATTTTATTAGTAGCAAGTGGGTATTTAAGAATAAGTTGAATGAAGAAGAAAATGTAGTAAGAAATAGACCCAGACTAGTAAGAAAACTATATACTTGGGTAGAAGGTATTGATTTTGAAAAATCCTTTGCCCCTATATCTAGGTTAGAAGCTATTAGGACGTTTCTAGAATTCGCGAGTCATAGAAATTTCAAAGTCTATCAGATGGGTTTCAATTCATCTTTTCTGAATGGTTAAGGATACATTAAATAGTTAGAGGGATTTCTACTATCTGAATACGAAGATCAAATTTGCATACTAAATAAGGTGATGTATGGGATAAAATAAGCCCCAAGAGCTTGGTATGGATAGTTGGACAAATACCTAAAACAATAAGGATTTAAATGATGAACAACAAATAGTAACATGTACATTAAATCTAACAATGAAAATCCACTAATTATTATTGAATGTGTAGATGATATCATTTTTGGGAGTGATTTGGAACAAATGTGTCTATAGTTTGTAGAGGAAATGCATAAGGAGTTTGAGATTTCCATGTTAGAAGAATTGTCATTATTCCTTGGCTTATAATTCTCTCAGTTAGACAAAGGTATCTTCATTTCTTATTCCAAGTATTTAAAAGAAATTTTGAAGAAATTTGGTATGGAGGATTGCAAGCATGTTAGCACACCCATGGCCATTGGATGAAAACTTGACCAACATATGGAAGCGTAGGAATCTATGCCCTCGGTCCCCCTAACACTTAGCAAAGTCAGTGATACAAAAGTTTGAATCTCAAGTGATTCACCCACATAAAAAATTAATTTAAACCATGGAGGTTGGGCTCTTTATGCCCATAATCTACCCAACAAAAGCATTCACAACCATCACATTGCATCTTTATGTTCTGCACATGGAAGAAAAACTTGATAGAAATTAACATTCTCATGTAGTTAGAGACCAAATACTTAGTGTGCAATTTTGAGTTCCAATATATTTATCAAAATTTGTAACATTGTTGAATTTGAAAATTTTCTAAATTAAATTACTTATCCATGATCATACTAATTTCACTATTAAAACTAATTCCATTAAATTTCAATAAAATAATAATCTTAAACATTGAACAAATTTTAATATCTTCAATATTTACTTGATTCAATTTTTTACAACTTTGAATTATAGTTTTCCAAAATTAAAAAGACACTATCTTCAATAACCCTTTGAGCATTAAATTAAATATTTTTTTATTAACACCATTTACCAATGTAAAAAGATCACGAAAAAACACAACTTTATTAATTTGTACTCCATATTTATATTTGAAATAACAAAATCCTAATAACAACCTTAAAAACCTATCACTTCAGAATTTCACCTATTAAAAAACCTTTTAAAAACACTTCCCACACATGGTGATGACTCATCACATCATGCCACTCACTAATGGAACACCATACGCAACCAACATTACCGTGATGACTCATCACATCATGCTACTCAGTAATGGAACACCATACGCAACCAATATTCCCTAGACAACCTGCAATATGGCAGTTCTTCTGACAAATGTTTTCCTCTTCCATCCAGATTCGACGCTCTATCCCAGATTGCCATGCTTCTTCACATGCCTTCTTTTGAAATCTGTTGCAATTTGGTTGGTATTCAACTGCTTGGAATTATTCCCATCCAACTTTAATGGCATGCGTGCTTTTGTCAGGGACAACCCCTCTTTCTGTCTGTCGGACAAATTTTAAGAACGCCGAGAATGGTGTGGGTTGGCCATTGTTGATGGAATAAACATTAATATATAACTATCAACATAATATAATCTTAGTAAAAGAAAATTGTCAACCTAACAGTAATAAAGTAGAATGCTTGAAATCTACACATTGAATGTCAAAGCTTGATTTGAACATATGTACATTATAGGTACTTCTGCTTTTTCTCTTAAATAATAATAATTGAGCGTGCAAGCGATGAGAAGTAGGCACATATCATGGCCACCTCCATAGGTTGAGAGACACAAAAGTTTACTACAATAAAGTTATTAAATATCACTGGCCTATTTTCCATCTCCACCATATTGATTTAAAGATTGAAAGAGGAGGAAACATGGGAATAAGAATAAACTCAAAATACGAAATGGAGCGAACTCACACTTATTATTACTTAGTAATAGTAAATAAGATTACATAGGAGTGATTAATAATTGAACTGGAACTCAATCGAATTAAATTAAACTCAAATTAATTATGATGCTTGAATTTCTGATTATGACACCTAGGAGACAAGAATACGTGGTTGGAATTATTTTCTCCAACACTCTCCCTTAATCAAAACCACAAAAATTTAAAGTAAGATATTTGTTGGTCTAAGTCTTAGTTAGGATTACAATTTAAAAATTTGACATCAATTGGATTTCCTTTTTTTTTCTTTTCTTCTAAATCTTGTAGCTTTTAAATTGCTTCAACTTGTCTTTTTGTTTCAGGCTTCAAATTGAAATTTCTTCATTTGATGGTGCAACTCCTCCATCTATTGATGCATGTCCTCTATTTCTTCAAAAATCTGTTTGTATGTCGAATGCCGCTACATGTCTTCTATTGTGTGCTTTTCATCATCAATATTCTACTACAACTTAAGTCTATAATAAAAATTTATCTCTTCAAGGCTCCAATACATAAAAATTTCATTAATATTTTCATTTTCTACAACATCCATATTGTCTTCAATATTCATGCATAATTCATGGAAACATGGTGTTGCAAGCTATGCTTCAAGGAACTTTAATTCTTCTTCAAAATTTGTTGATTCTTCCTAGTTTTTGCTAACATCTGCACATTTAAAATTAATGTTAAGTTTAGAAATATTTGCAGACCATATCAATTATGTTTTTCCTGCTATGCTATGAGAACTTTCTCTCATTTTGCTTCCTTCTCTGTCTCTGTCTCTGTCTCTACTGCTTCCTCTTCCCATGCTAACATATTGTCTTCCACTTGGTTTTCAAACATAAGTGGATTTCTCTGACCAAATAAGTGGATTTCCTTTAACAAATAAGTGGATCTCCTTTTTAAGAAAACTGAAGCCATGAATTTTACTTTATAAAATTCCGTACTCATAAGCACAACTCATATTTCATGCAACCTTTTTGAAAATAAATTTGAATATCCTTTTTTAAAAAATATATCATAAAAGGAACTTTTATAATGTCAAGGGGAAAGAAACTTTTAAGTAAAAGAAATGATGAATGGAAATCGAACTTCAAGCGTGTCTCGAGCCTTTGATTTTGGAGTTGTCTATAATGCGACTTTTTGGAGATTCCGATGACAGAATCCGGCGAAAGAAATTGAGGTTAAATCTTGATTTGTTGTAGTTAAAATGGTTTTTTAACTGCATATTTGGATTCAGCACCCTGAAAAACCCCTGGGACACTTTGATTGTGCAGAAACTAGCTATCAAACTTGCCATTCCAATAAATTACTTCCGGATTTTGACCAGAAAAACCCATTAGAAAAATTTTCAAAAAATCACATTATAGACAACTCCTTTAATCTTTCGTGACCCTTTGACTAGGTCGTGCATGGTGACTTTAGTGTGGCCATTGCGATGTTTTGTCATCGCACTTTTCGATACGTAGGAATGTGATTTCACAAAGAAAATTTAGTTTTGAAAGTTTGCCGCTCTCATGGCACCTTATTTAGTTTTGAAAATATTTTGTTTTTAATATTTAATTAGAAATAAAATAAATATATTATATTTTATTATTATTATAATATTACTCTGATGTGTGAATAATCAAACACACTGAGTTTCGGCGACTTTTATTTCCCGGTTCTTCATTTTAATGACAATCTCGTGTTTTAATCTTATTAGTTCTTTTTGGTATTTAGTCTTATCAGTTTTTTGAGAGCTACCTGCTTATAGCCGAGAGCTAGTATTTTTGGAAATTTTCTACTAATCAACAAATTTTGTAGGAGTTAGGTTGGTTGCATTTTGTTAAGCTTTGGATATATAAATACTCGACATACAAAAAATTATTATTCACTAATAAATTTTATTATTAATTAAATCGCACATATATGTAGAGTTATTCAAAAAATATGTTTGTACTATACAAAATATTAAGATAGATCCATTAAAATTTAAATAAAAGATATTTTTTAATTTTGTAAATGTTATTAAATCAAGTTCCATATAAAAAAATTGTCCTTCTGACTCTTGGTAAAAATAGCAGTAGGATGAAATTACTATGAGAAACACAATAAAAAATCCACTCCTCTGTATAAAACCAAACTTTATTTTCTTATAAAAATTTTAAAAATTTATAATGTCAAGTCCAGATTAAAAAGTAAATAATTGCATGTATCTCTTACAATGCAAAAAAAAATATACAAATTGCAATTATTTTTAAAATTAAAAGTTATTTTGTTTTTCTCTATAACAATTATCTTAATTAATAGGAACGTTGAAATATTTTAATACTAAGTAAGTAAAATAATTCTTATATATTATATATATATATATATATATATATATATATAATATATTATATATATTTAATATATTAAATGTCAAATGAACATATAATGAATTATACTTCATCTAGTATCAATATAGTTAATTTTACATGTTATTTATCAACTTCATATTAAAGAAATATTTATTTATAGCTAATAGTAAACTAGTTTTTGTTTCTAAATTTAAATGTAAAATGAATTAAACATAATGTAATGTCAATAATATTATTTTTACATGCCATCTATTAATTCAATATTAAGGAGTGAAGGCATTGCATCACTAAATAATTCTAGCATGTTAATTATTTTTTTTTTCATTTTTAATGATTTTCTTTATTGCACCAAGAGGTGCATTCTCTAGCCCAATATGTAGATGGAGAGTGACTTTGTCCATGTTCAACCTCAAGTTGACACATGACCCTTTTAAAATAAAAATAAAAATATTCTCTAAATAAATAAATAAACCATGTTAACTATGATAAAAAAATTAAAAATAATCATAGATATTTGGTTATCTTTAATTAAAAATATTACTAAACTTTAATAATCCCAAGCTCACTCTATTATTTATGTTATGACCCATTTTGAAGGAGAAGTAGTAAAAATGTCTCACAATCACTTTCATTCATAAATAAAACATTTCAATGTCCATGTAATTAAAACAATTTTATATCAACTTTAAAAAGAGATAAAATATTTTTTTTCCATGAAAAAAATTAAGGTAATTAAAAGTCAAGGAAATCTATATTTTCACTTTTGAATGTGTGAAGAAGATGTATATTTTTTTATATTTGATTATCTATATTAATTAAGTAAATTATTTCAATACCAAATTTGTATATGTGTGTATATATAGAGTAAAATAAAGGAAAGAAATATTATTTCAATGTTAACAATAATAAAATATTTCGATACCATAGAGAAGTTATTAAGAAAAATAATAGTAATTTCTTTCTAACCAAAGTATAAGAGAGATATGTACTATTTATTTAATTTTTAATATAAAATTAACATGTCACATTTATAAAATATTAAAACTAATAAAAAATCAACGTGGGTAATAAATAAAATATTTCAATATGTAAGCGATTGGTGATCACTACATCCATGGAATATTTGTACGAGGTAGATCCACCTAAAGCGATCACTTCTTACTAGCTCAACCACAAGCGATGAGAGTGATCTAGATTAGATCATTATAATTTTGTCATATGTCTCGACACATTCAGAGTAGAAAATGAGGAGGAATCAAATCACGAGAATGTTTTTACCAACGGGACCCAGTTTGCCAAAATGAGGTCTAAAACATTCTAAGAGTGTTTTGAGCCATCGAATGATATTTTTTAGGGGTAAATTTTTTCGCTTTAGTGCTACACCTTTTAATGTTTATCTACACACAAAAATATTTCCAATGGCATAAGAAGTGCATCAATCGGAGTATGTATGCAAACGTTATGCCACTCAGAAGTTGACCTTCAATTTTCACCACCATAGTTCGAGAGGATGTCACGTTAGCCCCCATTATTCATGGAAAAGGGGCTAACCATGTGTTTGTGATGTAAAATAATATGAAGAGTCTATATTGTAACTCTACTTAAGATTTGATATAGTCAAACTTAACCACTAGTAGGCTATCAGGCTATGTTATAACTAGGCCACTAGGAGGAAGAGGCATTTCATTCTTTCGAGATCATTTTCTTTCATAGTTGAGAAAATATTGTCAGGAGACATAGTAGGTAGATAACACAGAAAGAATATGTGCATTATAGTAGATCATGAGCCACATGCATCACTTTTAAATACCTTCAGCCTTATTTTCCAAGAAGAGAAAGAGAGTGAAGTAGTCTCACCTTCCAGCTTGGTTTTCTCCTGAAAGGGTTTCTCGGAGAATATCTTGTGTATTATATGTGTGTGTGAGTTTATTTTGTCATTCTATACTATTCTACATAATTTCCATTTACATGCATGTACTAATTATAATTAAATTTATAGATCTATACTTTTAATAAAACTGTAATAGTGAAGAAATTCATAATTTTAATATATTATTATGAGATCTATTGTGATGAATAACCCAGTGGAATATCCATGGCATCTTACGAATCATTTGATATCGGAGTAGGTTTCTTTGATTATTTTGTGGATTTTGTAGGGGATATAGGTCGACAAGGTCAAAAATCATAGAACCCTAATCATGGCCAATGAATCTGTAAATAACCCTTGTGATCCTGTAGAGGTGAGTTTTCATGGTTGGGACAATAAGTCGTAGATATAAACCACAATGTAAACCTCCTAATGGAAGCCTTGAGTAATAAGCTTCAGATACTTAGCAAAGATGGAGGTTCGAATGTAGAGGATAAATCACAATGGGGATAAAAAGATTGAGAAGAAATAAAGAACTAGTCGAAGAAAGAACCCGAAAAAGATCAACCCAGTTCGAGTGTCGTGAATCAATACCTATTTAAAATGGAAGAGAAATTTGATATCAAGTTGTACTATAGCGAGATCGACACTCTAAAGCTGAATGACTGGTTGCAACATTTGAAAGTTTATTTTAGCATCCATTAGCTTGAGGAAGGACAAAAGATCTCATTCACGTGACTCAAATTTGAGGGCCATGCACTTGCTTGGTGGGAAAGCCACACGGAAAACCTAAGGTTAGAGGGAAAACCTCTAGTGGCTAGGTGGGAATTTTTCAAAACCCTCATTAAGTCATAGTTTTATCCCATTGGGTATGTGGAGCACCAGTAGATCCAATGGCATTACTTTAGGAAAAAGCCAGGTCAAAGTGCACATGGGTACACCACATAATTTAGGAAAATGGCTATAATGTTTGCTATCTCTCCAAAGAACCAAGATGTACTCCTCAAGTATTTGGGGGCTATACACCACCATCTGTGTGAGCAAGTGATGTAATTCAAGCCCAAATTGGTGGATGAGGCTTCTGTATAGGCACAATACTTGGAGAACATAGGCCTAAAGATAGTGCAATCAAGTGGATCGAAGCAAGAGAAGCAACAAGACACTTATATGGAGTGGAAGAAGAAGCAAAAATTGGGAAAATATAAGAAGACGACAACCACAAAACACTAGTGAAAATATTTTAGAAACCACTACAACATTGATGGCCATACAGAGGAAAAATGCTGGAAGTTGCATCCAAATCTAAACTCGAAGAACAATAAGAAAGATAACAATAAGAATACTCTCATGGCCATCTTATTCGAGCAACCAAGTTGAAAGTAGCTCGAACATGGATGAGAAAATCATTTGTATGTTAGTGCATAAGCAGGTGAATCTAAGTAGCCTTTAGCAACAGGAATAGAAAGAAATCACCAAATTCTTCCATATAAAGATACATGTCAAGAAGACAAAGAATAATGCTCTGCTTGAATCAATATTGTAGGTGAATCTCACTGCAGTGGAGCTGGTCAAGAAGTTAGGTCTGGAAGTTCGTGATCATCCAAACCCATATCCACTAGGATGGGTAAATAAGCATGTAAACCTGAAGGTAACAAAACAATTATTAGAGGAAATTTCAGCCTAAAAGTGCCCATGAATTTTTCATGTACATAAGATGTAAACCAATCAAAATTATTTCAATTTAAAGAAAGGTACATGTAAATATTTTGGAGGGAAAATCAAATAACTACTTTTATTATTATTATTTTGTTTTATTTCATTATAGATTTACTCAAATCTCAAATGTAGACACTCATTAGACGCAGAATTAAATTCCACATCTAATGAGTACCCATTATGCATACTTTTGAGAAGAACCACATTGATAGAAATTGAAGATACATTAAAAACACATGTTCAACAGGGTTTTAAAATGTATCTTCAATTTTTATCAATGTGGGTCTTCTCAAAAGTATGCATAATGGGTACTTGTTGGATGCTAAATTTAATACCATATGCAACAACTATATACACTTGAAAATTGAGTAAACTTATAAGGAGATAAACCAAAAATACAATTAAAAAAAAATAGTTTTCTTATTTTTCCCTCCACTTAACTCTTATTTTATTATTTTCCTATTATTTTATTATTTTTCTTAGGAGGCCACTTTTAGGTTGAAATTTCCTCTAATGGTATAATTAAATTTGCTTTCAGTGCTGATTTTATTGATGAAGTAGATCTATATCTGGTTCCCCTTGATGTATGTTGGGTTATGATTAGGAGTTCATACACTTACTTGCATGATGTAATATTCATGAGGAGAGCTAACTAGTATTGACTCGTCAAAGATGGAAAATTGTTCATCATGAATGTGCACAAAGGCAAGTCTCTAGTTAGCAACAATTGCTCACCTTTAGTAATGCATAGATCATCCATCTTGTATAATAAAACATCCTAGAGATGATAGTCAATAGTTTTATCACCATCATACACTTGACTTGTAGGTTTTAACCCCGTACAGAAATTACCTGCATATGAATTCTAAAACATAGAAAATAAATAACGCGAGAGCATAACACATAAAACACATATACACAGAGATTTCCCCTGGATCCCAAAACCAGAACTACCAGCTTGATTTTTCATTATATTCCTTTTAATGTTACAATACATATTTATACATGCCGAAGCATCCAATACCATGGACTAAAAACCATCGTGTCCAAAACCATGGACCGAAAATCGTCGTGTCTAAAACCTTGTGTGAAAATCATGCACACAACCATAGGTAGGTCCGCCTAACCTAACATAGGGTCCAAAACTAAAATTTTCTAGGGCGCTGGCCCGAACCCCATAGAGTGGGGTTACCAGCACCCCTCAAACCCCTTGTGACTCCCCCCGCTACGCAATCGACACAACGAAGGGGGGGCTCCACCCCCTTCTAACCCCCCAGTTAACTACGTGGGCTAGTCGTGGAAAGAATATAACACAACCCAACATTCTCCCACTTGTTGTTTTCTTTCCATAGGGGGCCACAAGAGAGCTTAGCCATTTATCCAACCCTACAATGCCCATTGTTTCTCTGCACAAAGAGAACTTCTTAGAGCTCACAGATTTTGTCAATGCATCTGCAGTATTCTTCAAAGTGTCCACCTTTACCAGCGACACCTTTTTGTCGTCTATCATATCCCTCACAAAGTGATATTGAACATCAATGTGCTTTCTTTGAATGATATGCAGGGTTCTTTGCCAAGAAATTTCACTTTGGCTGTCACAATCTATCTTTATAGCTCCCTATACTAACCCCATACTTGAACACAATCTCTGCAACCAAACTGCTTCCTTGCTTGCATTAGTGGCTACATGTTTTCTGCCTCTGTAGTTGATAGTGCTACTACAGATTGCTTCTTACTCATCCAACTAACTGCACGTTCAAATAGGTTAAACACATGCCCACTTGTAGATCTTCTCTGATCGAGATCTCCAGCCCAGTCTGCATCAACAAAGCCACGAATATCCAACACTTTGTCCAATCCTGGTCTTCCTTGGTAGCACAAAGCATAATCACTAGTACCATGCAAATACCTGAAAACCTGCTTCACTATTGTCTAGTGCTCCTTCCCTGGTTTTGACATAAACCTGCTCAATACTCCCACTACATGTGCAATGTATGGTCTAGTACATACCATTGCATACATCAGGCTACCGACTGCACTTACATATGGAACACGCGACATGTCCTCTTTCTCTTGTGTCTTGGGACACTGTTCAACAGATAACTTTACACCTACAGGAATAGGAACCTTCATCGGTTTACTATCCTGCATATTAAACCTTCGTAATATTGTCTCGACAAACTTCCTCTAGTTTAACCAGAGTTTCCTCTTTGTCCGATCTCTTTTTATTTCCATGCCCAAAATATAGTTTGCAGCACCAAGATCTTTCATATTGAATTTGGAGGACAAATGGGTCTTCAAATCCTGGATAATTTCTTTGTCATTTCCAACCAGCAACATATCATACACATACAAGACCAGATAAATAACATGGTCACCAATTAATTTAAATACACACAATGATCTGCTTTGCTTCTGGTGAAGCCAACTCCCCGTATAAATGTATCAAATTTCTAATACCACATCCTTGGTGATTGCTTTAACCCATACATAGACTTCTTTAACTTGCATACCAGTTCTTTCTTACCCTTCACAGCAAAGCCTTCAGGTTGCTTCATGTAGATATCATCTTCTAGATAACTGTGAAGAAATGTTGTCTTCACATCCATCTATTCTACCTCAAAATCAAAAGTAGCAAAAACAGATAAAAGTAATCTAATAGAAGTTACCTTGGCAACAGGAGAAAAGAATCACCAAATCAATGCCGGGCACCTGGGAATAACCTTTTGCTACCAACCGAGCTTTGTATTTCTCCACCTTTCCTTCTACATTTGTCTTCTTCTTGAACACCCATTTTCTACCAATGGGTTTCCTTCCAGCCAACAACTCCTCCAGATCCCAAGCCTCATTTTTGTGCAAAGATGCCATTTCATCAACCATGGCCTCTTTCTAGAGTTTTCCATCCTCTGAATCTACTGCTTCCTTCAAAGTTCTAGGATCATCATCAGTAATAGATAGAGAAAATTTTGAATAGAAAGCAGATGGAATATACGTTTTTGGCTACCTTATTTCTCGAACTAATCTTCTCACATTCGGAGTTTGTGGCTCTTCATCTTCTGATTCCTCCTTTGCTGTAGAGTCTGGTTCTTCATCCTTAAGCTCAAACTCTATCTTCTTAGGTTCCTTTGGTTGGACTTCATGTTTAATAACATCTTTCACCTCTCTGAACACCACATCTCAGTTGTACACAACCTTCCTTGTTACTGGGTTCCAAAGCTTATAACCCTTTAAACCA
>APFE030512700.1:107142-126054 GCA_000404065.3 Pinus taeda
AAGCCAAAACAACTTTGATACCAAATGTAGGTTTTAACCCCATACAGAAATTACTTGCATACGAATTCTAAAACACAGAAAATAAACAATGCGAGAGCATAACACATAAAACACATATAAATAGAGATTTTCCCCTGGATACCAAAATCGGGACTACTAGCTTGATTTTTCATTATATCCCTTTAAATGTTGCAATACATATTTAATACCGAAGCATCCAATACCATGGACCAAAAACCATCGTGTCCAAAATCATGGACTGAAAACCATCGCGTCCAAAACCATGTGCGAAAATCATTCACACAACCATAGGTAGGTCCACCCAACCTAACATAGGGTCCAAAACCAAAATTTTTTGCGGCGCTGACCTGGACCCCATAGAGTGGGGTTACCTGCACCCCTCAAACCCCCTATGACTCCCCTCGCTACGTAATCAGTGCAAAGAAGGGGGGCTTCGCCCCCCTTCTAACCCCCCAGTTAACTACGTGGGCTAGTCGTGGAAGGAATATAACACAACCCAACATGACTCTCTGCAATTGTTAAAACACCTCCTTGAATTCCTCATCCTATGAATATGCCTCTTTGTATGCATCATGGGTGAATGACACCATGTGTATAATAGTCACCAAATTTGTGATCTTTCATGTGGGTGGCCTTAACAACATGTCAACTAACTTATTTGTGCTACGCTTATTGTACACGATCACCAAATGAAATTGCTTTAAAAATTCAATCCACTTGTAATGCCTGATTTGTTGTAGCTTACTCTGGGCCTACATGTACTATAGTGGTTAGTGATCCGTGTGGATTATTGTCTCCTTTCCAATCATATAGTGCTTCCACTTCTTTAAATCTTGAACATGGGCATATAGCTCCTTATCATAGGTACGGTAATTAAGAACTTCCCCATGAAATGCTTTAGAATGGTATCATACAAGAATTCCTCCCTACATCAAGACCACTTCCATAACATATCCACTTGCATATGTCTCCACTTCAAAGGGTTGTTGTAATTTTGGTAATTCCAAAACTGGTGCTTGTAGACTTGTCTTCTTATTTAGCTCCTCGAAAGCCCTCTGTTGGCCCTTTCCCAATGGAAACTCTTGGAGGTTTTTGTTATGTCATGGAGTGGTGTTGCTACTACCGAAAATGAGGCTATGAATTTCCTTAGGTAGTGTGTTGTCCCAATGAAACTCTTGACCTCAAAAACATTAATAGGCACCAACCAATGCATCATGGCATCCATCTTGGTAGGATCAATATTCATCTCTACTCCACCTATCACATGCCCTAGGTACACCAAAGAATGTTGTGCAAACTCACACTTCTTGATATTTTTTAGAAAATGGTGCTTCTTTAATGTCTCCAACACCTGCGTCAAATGTGAGATGTGTCCTCCAAGGTAAGATTGCATACCAATATATCATCCAAATAAACAATAACAAATGAATCTATAAAATGGCATATTACATCATTCATTAATCTTATAAGCATAGCTAGTGCATTATATAAGCCAAATGGAATGACTAACCACTCATACAAACCTTGCCTAATTTTGAAGGGAGCCTTCCAGGTATCTTCTCCTTTGACTTGAACCTAGTGATATCCAAACTTTAAACCTAGCTTTGTGAAGTATTTTTCTTGATACAATTGATATAACAGATCATATATCCTAGGTAGGGGTTACCTATTCTTTAGCATGATTTTGTTCAATGCCCTGTAATCTATACACATTTTCCAAGTCACATCCTTCTTTGGCACATTGATGATGGGTGAACCACATGGTGATGTATTCATTCGAATGACACCATGTTCCAGTAGTTGTTGCAACTATTTATTCACCTCACTTGCTTCTATAACATACTGTCTATGCAGCCTAATGTTTGGTAATGGGGAATCTGGAAATAGTTGGATCTCATGCTCCACTACTCTCTTAGGTGGTGACCCTTTAGGTTCTTGAAACACATCCCTGTATGCCTATAAAAACTCTTCCAATTTTTCTTTTTGTTTCTTAGTAAACCCCTCTAGGAATTCCTTTCCTCTTACTGATTGTTATATAGACTAATTTTCTCCTAAAAACAATAAAACATACTTCTTTCTGAAACTACTCAATTTCTTGGCTTTGTTGGCACTTACCAACAAAATTTGTTACTTGACTTTGTGTGCAATGAGGGTAAAAAAATTCACATACTTGATTAGCTAATACTGGTTGGATCCCCACATGAAAATTATGTCTCACATGTACATTCAAGGACTCAAAAACATGACTCCACATACATCAAGGGGAACCACATCTAGTTCTACTTCATCAATAAAATCAACGCTGATGGCATATCTAATTTTGCATTTTTTGTTACCTTTTAGCTATGCTTTTTTATTTATCCATCCCAATGAATATGGTCTTGTATGATCACAAACTTCCAACCCCAACTTCTTGACCAATCTACTGCAATGAGATTCGTCTGCGATCCAAAGTTAAACAAAGCATCAACCTTTGTCTTCTTGACTTTTATATTTATAATATGGAATATTTTGGTCATTTCATTCTCTTCTTGCTGCTGAATGCTACACAGATTCACCTCCTTTTCCACTGATGTACACATGATATTCTCATACACCTCTGAGCTAGTTTCAACTTGGTTGCTCGAATCAATGGCCATTAGATTCTTCTTCTTATTATATTTCTTTTTTTATTCAATTTAATCACTAGATTTATCTTCCATCACTTCTCCTTTATATGGTCATCAATGTTACATTGGTTATAACGATTACTAGGATATTTACACTGATGTGTTGTGGTTGTCATCCTTTTATCTTTCCCCTTTTCTACTTCTCCTCCTCCTTAGAAGCGTTTTGTTTCTCCTTCTGCTTCAATCCACTTGATTGTGATTTCTTGAGGCCTATGTTCTCTAGGTACTATGCCTATATACAAGCCCCATCCACTGATTTTGGCTTGAACAATATCACTTTCTCTCAGAGATGGTGGTGTAGAACCCCTAGATACTTGAGGAGTACATCTAGGTTCTTTGGGTAGATACCCTGAATTATGGCCATGTTTCTGAACTCTATGGTGGGTCTATGGTTGAATTTGGGTTACACTTTTTTTGCAATAGAGAGTGCATTTTGGGTAAGAACAACAACTCGATCGAGCCATTTTAAGCACTCGATTGAGCAATATTTGAGCCCTCAATTGAGTTGTTTGAGGGCTTAAGCAATGTAACCCAAGGTTATCTAGGAGCTCCATCGAGCTATGTTTTTGAAATTTCCCATCCAAACAGCCTAGGCATGGAATTAAAAAATGTGGCTTGATTGAGCCTTGAAAAGCTAGACCTAACCTTCAAGCTAGATCTAGCTAGAGGTTAAGCTAGACCTAACCTTCAAGCTAGATCTAGCTAGAGGTTATAGCTAGCCTTAAAGCTAGATCGATCTATAGGATAGATCAATATTTAAAGCTAGATATTGCCTTTATTTAACTACATTAAGGGCTCGATTGAGGGTTTATAAAATTCTCAATCTATCTATTTGAATTTAGAAATCAAGTGCTTGATTGAGATCCTGAGGTCTTAAAAATCACATCTTTAGCACCCCTTCTACAAATTTCTCTGCAACCCCATTTTGTACCCTAGCGGATTTAGGGTAGAATTTGTCTTCAAGTGGTAGAGTTGATCATGTTGGATTCATGAAAGAATCCTTTATTTAATGGCATATGTGTTTGACACTTTCAAATTCATATGATATTTTTCATCTAATTTCTTTTAAACATAATGCTTGAATTTTTTTGGATAGTTTCGAAGGGGCTGAATAAAAAATCAATAACATAAAATATACATAATGATTTTTTTTTTTTTAAATACCACTATCTTCGTTTACAAGCCCTCTTCAAAAGGCTATTGTTTTTTTTCATTTTATTTAAAGAGTTAAAAGAAATCTTACACGAACACATGTGTCTCCAAAATGCGATTGAAATATTACTTTGCCAACTTCGAAAAAAAAAATTGCATAGAAAAAAATTAATATGAAAAACTTAATCCTCTCCATGTAGATCAAGCTCACACACACACACACACACACATATATATATATACACACACACACACACACACACACACACACACATTTTAGACCAAGTTATGCTATGTGAACACACGCATACCTCTTAAGATGTGTGAAAAAATGCAAGGACAAGTATTGCATTTAATGGAAAATTGAGAGATTATACGAAACTAATTTTTTTACAAAAAATATCATTAGGACAATAGCATAATTCTCCGCATATTTTCCTTTTACTCTGAATCAAAATTCACATTCTTATATGAATTTTGAGGGATTTAATTCGATAAAAGAGGAAAAACTGAAATTTCATCACCATATTTGGCCCAAAAGTGTAACCCATTTTTAGGCGTTCACTCGGTGTACTCCTACACACTTTGCCCTAACTTTTGCCTGACGTAATGCCACTTGATCCACTATTCCTCTACATACCCAATAAGGTAAAATTGTTACTTAATGAGGGTTTTTAAGTCCTCCCACTTAGTCACTACAGGCACTCCCTCCAAAATCAGTGTAACGCCTTGGAGATTTGCGACGGGCACGCGCCAGGCGCCCAGGTACGCGCGCACGCCGGGCAAGTGTGCACGACGGCACGACGACAGAGCACGGGCGACTTCACAGTAAATGCGACGATACCGTGAGCAATATGCGACGAAGGCGGATACATGTGTGAGCGATACAACACTTATGCAACTAAGTGTTGGAGGAATATATATGGCGTTGAAGAACGACTCACATAAGGAGAAGCCGACGATGATGTTGAGCATTGGGGGCTTGTGTTGATGGCATTTGGGAGTCGGCCAAGGGGATTTCACCCACCCCTCGCCCACGTTAGGAGGTGTATATATGTGTGAGCGTGGAGCGCTCCAAAAGCATTCGAACGAACTCGCTCATTCTGTCTTATCTTCGCATATCAAGTGGAGTGCGCAGTTTGGGATGTGCATAACTCATGCGCTCTACATGAGGTGTGCACAGAGTTGATACTTGGACGTTGGATGAATAAGGGTGCCGTGAGTTGAGGTTTGAATGGGCGGTTGTGCAGGATTTTATAGAGTGTCTTGGTGACCCGTGTGGGAACTCACTCTTGGTGCAAAGGTGTGCATACGCTTATGTAAAAGGCAGGTTGCCTCATGTTGTAAAATTTGGCTAAGTGTTGGCTTCGAGTTTGCCAAGCACACTTGAGCGTTGTACTGTTATAAACTGATATATAATGTATTGTTGGGCAGACTGTTTGGGAGTTGCCCCTCCCCTTTATATCGTGCAATTGATGTTCTTTTATATTATTGTGGATAATGATTAAAGTATGGGTGATCATTGATATAAAGTTCTAATGTATTTTATACTTGGTTGCGAAACACAAACTAAGTTATTGGTTGTGAAGTAGGCGTAGTCCACATACATTAGTATTGTTAAAAATAAAGTGTGTGGTGGTGTCGCACCTCGCTGGCATGGTTGAAAGACCACCGTAGGCTTGGGGGCATGACAGTTGGTATCAGAGCAAGATGATGACCGGGTGTTGAAGTGTTGAGGCTTGTGAAGAAGTGGCCATGGTAACAGGTTCTTGCAGGGAAAGGGGTTGGTGAAACACTCTAAGTGTGACATCAAGGACTTGGGTTGCAGGTGAAGCCGGTGCATGGTCGAGACTAGATTACAATGAAGGAAGAGGCTATTGCAAATGGCTGAATCTCATGCAGGGTCTAGTCGTGATCCCATGGATACTACTCTCGGGTTAATGCAGAAAGTAGTGGAAAGGTTGGAGTACTTAGAGAGCAACTTTGAAACAAGGATTGACCTTGTTGTGGAAGAACAAAAGGCATTCTTGAAGGTGAAAGATGAACTCGATGAACTCCGAACTCAACATGAGTACACTGATTTGATGTGTACACAACTTGAATTAAGGGTCAAGGACGTTGAAGCTTCAAGGGAATAGGGTCTAGTGGAGATCATGGACTTGAGGAAAGCTCTTGACGAAGCCAAGGATGAAATAGCGGTGTTGAAGAAGGCCGTGAGGCATGGCTCAAGTGGAGGAGTGCCTCATGTGAAAGTCAAGGAACCGGATTCATTCGATGGTACAAGGAGTGCAAAAACTCTTGGCAACTTCTTATGGGACATGGAGCAATACTTGGAAAGGTTGGGTCTATCTGATGATGAGACTAAGGTCAAGGTTGCTGCTCAATTCCTCACAAAAGATGCTAAGATGTGGTGGAGAAGAAGGATGGATCATATTGCTAATGGCAGTGCTACTGACATCACTTCTTGGGATGAAATGAAAGGAGCCTTGCAGGCCCATTTTAGTCCTCAGGATGAAACATGGGAAGCTAGGATGAAGATAAAGTTTATAAAGCAAACCGGGAACCTTCAAACTTATCAGCGGGAGTTTGCAAGTGCAGTCCTTGAGCTACCTGATATGGCAGAAAGAGACAAGGTATTCAATTTCATTGTTGGATTGAAGCCTTGGGCACGCAATGAGGTGAAGAGACAAAGGATTCGTACACTTGAAGAAGCCTTTGCTGCAGTTGACAGGTTGGTTGAACACTATGATGAGACTTCTGATGATAGGAAGAAGAAGTCCGACAAAAGGAAAGATAAGAAGAAAGAGGAAGCTTCGAAATCAGATGATAGCTCGAAGGCAAAGAAAGTCTTGAAGTGTTGGATTTGTGCTGGTCCACACATGGTGAAGAATTGTCCCTCTAAACCGAAGGTGGTTGCTATAGCACAATCTAATGCGAAAGATGAAGGTGCTTTTGTGGGTATGATGCAGATTCTTGGTGCTGCTGCTGCTACAGAGGTGATCTATCGGAAGGATCCCGAGAGGAACAAGTTGGAGTATGTCCGAATGAAAGTTGGAGGTGATGATATACTCACTATGGTAGATAGTGGGGCCTCTCACAACTTCATGGGTGAAGATACTGCAAGGAAGGTTGGGCTGAAATATGTCCCTATCAAGGCACATATGAAGATGGTGAACTCTCCTCCGAACGAAGTACTTGGTGTGGCTGAACAAGTGGACACTACACTTGGTGAATGGACCGGGAAGGTGGACTTCACTATAGTGAGGATTGATGACTATGAGGCTGTACTAGGGATGGAGTTTATGAAGCAATATGATGCGATGGTGGTACCACATTTGAAGAAGCTGTACGTTTACGATGGAAGGGAAGATGTACCCATAGGTGTGCCTACCTTTGGTGTGACTAGGCCTGATCGTAAGTTAGCAGTGATGCAGATGGGGGATGAGAAGAAGTTGGATGACATGAGTAAGCGTTTGTCCAAGGCAGAGACAAATCTTACCGAACAATCATTGGTCATCAAATCACTTTCAGATAGTATCTTGGACTTAACAAGAAGGCTAGAGGTGATTGAGGATGAGGATGATGATGAAGTATATGTGAGGCCGGGTGAGGACCAGATCACTTATCTACAAAGTTTGGAAGTTGAAGATCCTGATAGGTGGATCGAATTGATTAGTGAGGGTGAGCCTTCAGGCTCTCACCCCTCTACATCTTCTTAGAGGAACAAGAAGATGGGGCTCATTGTTAGCTGCTCATGGTAGTGAGTCCCTTAAGCAGTTGAGCAGCTTTGATGGTGCAGGGATGGCTTGGCATCAAGCATCATGAAATGTTGCAGATGGATGGAGACTACTTCATGGACCTGAGCATGGATTATTCTTGATGAGTTTAGGATGTGGCAGATGCTTTGGGAAAAGGCTGATGGTGACATAAGGATGTGCATTCTTGTGGTTTGGACGTATGGTTGGACTAGCTACCCAACTAGTTCGAGTCATGGGGGGATCCAATGTGCAGAGAGATGGAGCTATGGGGTCTACTCATTAAGGAGAGACTACATGGAGGAACTCACATGGATGGAGAAAGGTGTTCTCTTGGGACACTTAACATTTGATGGGAAGGTGTTCTCTTGAGACACTTGACACTTGATGGAGAAGTGTTCTCTTTGAGCACTTGACAGATTGATGAGATGTTGGCACATGGTTGAGGTGTGTTAACACTTGTTGACATATCATGGGCAGCTTTGCACATGATGGAGTTGATGCACATGGTGGAGTTGGCACATTGTTGCAGTGGACATGTAGCTTGAGTTGGAAGGGCCAGCCTTCCATGATGGAGAGCAACATGGAGAGATTGTGGCAGGTGGTCGATGATCATGGACATCGATGACATACTTTGGTATGGACTATCTTGGTGATAGTTGGTCACTTAAATGAGACATGGTGGAGATGGAGTCCTACATATGTTGCAGGAATGTTTGCCATATGTGGAGGAGTCGATATCATGGATTGATGCTTGGGGATGTTGTCGAGGACGACAACGACTTCAGGTGGAGGAGGATGTAACGCCTTGGAGATTTGCGACGGGCGGGCGCCGGGCACACTGGCAGGCGCCGGGCACCCGGGCATGCGCGCACGCTGGGAAAGCGTGCACGATGGCATGGCGACAGAGCGCGGGCGACTTCGCACTAAATGCGATGATACCGTGAGTGATATGCGACGAAGGTGGATACATGTGCGAGTGATACAACACTTATGCGACTAAGTGTTGGAGGAATATATATGGCGTTGAAGAACGACTCACATAAGGAGAAGTCGACGATGATGTTGAGCGTTGGGGGCTTGCGTTGATGGCATTTGGGAGTTGGCCAAGGGGCTTTCGCCAACCCCTCGCCCACGTTAGGAGGTGTATATATGTGTGAGCGTGGAGCGCTCCAAAAGCATTCGAATGAACTCGCTCATTCTCTCTTATCTTCGCATATCAAGTGGAGTGCGCAGTTTGGGATGCGCATAACTCATGTGCTCTACATGAGGTGTGCGCAGAGTTGACACTTGGACGTTGGATGAATAAGGGTGCCGTGAGTTGAGGTTTGAACGGGCGGTTGTGGAGGATTGTATAGAGTGTCTTGGTGACCCATGTGGGCACTCACTCTTGGTGCAAAGGTGTGCATACGCTTATGTAAAAGGCAGGTTTCCTCATGTTGTAAAATTTGGCTAAGTGTTGGCTTGGAGTTTGCCAAGCACACTTGAGCGTTGTACTGTTATAAACTGATATATAATATATTGTTGGGCAGACTGTTCGGGAGTTGCCCCTCCCCTTTATATCGTGCAATTGATGTTCTTTTATATTGCTGTGGATAATGATTAAAGTATGGGTGATCATTGATATAAAGGTCTAATGCATTTTATACTTCGTTGCGAAACACAAACTAAGTTATCGGTTGTGAAGTAGGCATAGTCCACATACATTAGTATTGTTAAAAAGAAAGTGTGTGGTGGTGCCGCACCTCACTGGCACGGTTGAAAGACCACCGTAGGCTTGAGGGCATGACAATCAGGGTCTCAGTGTGGCTTTCCCACCAAGTTAGGGCATATCCCTCTAATTTTAGATACCCAAATGAAATATTTTGTTCTTCTTCAATTTGATGGACACTGAAATACACTTCCAATTGTTGCAAAGGTTGATTTAGCTTCAGAGCATCGATCTCATCGTGGTATTACTTAATATTTATTTTCATTTCCATTTTTAATAGGGGTTGTGATTGATTCACGACACTCGAACTGGGTTGATATTTTTTAGGTCCTTTCTTTGTATCTTCCCAATCTCCTAATCCACGTTCTAATTTGTCTTGTGAATTAGAACCCCCATCTTCTTTGAAAATCCCAAGCTTATTTCTTAGGGCCACCATGAGGAGATTTACGTTAAAATTTATATGCATGACTTGTTGTTTGAGCATGATCACGAGGATTATTCACAAAATGGTTGGCCATGATTAGCTTTTATGACGTATGTTACAACATATCTAGATCCCCTGCAAATGTCTGCAATATACTCAAAGAAACCTGATTTGATACCAATATGATGTATAAACTATAATGGATATTCCACTCAAAAGTTCGTCACAACAGATTTGATAAAATTATATTTAAAATGTGAAATTATACACTATTATAGTTCTATTTTTTTTTAGCTTTTTGGATCTGTAGAATATTTTAATAGTGCATGCACGTGAATTAAAAATTATGTGGAAAATAGAGAACGAAAAAATAAAATCTCTCACACACATTTGACACAAGATATGACTTGGGAAACCCTTTCGGGAGAAAAACCCAATTGGAAGGTGAGGTTGCTCCACCCTATTTCATTGAATGGAAATATCATTTTGAGTACAAAGAAGTATGGTATGTGGCCTATGGGATACTACATTGCACAGAAACTCTTTGTGTGCTTGATCTCCTATCCTCATAGATATTTTTCTCAACTACGGAATGAATGCACTTGAAAAAATGGAACCCATTTTCCTCCTAGTGGCTTAGTTAGATCATAGCTCGATAGCCTACTAATGGTTAGGTTTGACTACCTCAAATATTAACCATAGTTACAATATAGAATATTCTAAAGTATTCTTCATCATAATCATGTGGATATCCCCTTTTCCATGAATAATTGGGGATTTTGTGGCATCCTCTCGAATTATGGTGGTGAAAACAGGAAGGTTAACTTCTGAGTGGCATAACTTTCACATACAAACTCTAATTGACATGATTCTTGCACCATTGGAAAGGTATTTATGTGTATAATAAGATTGAAATGTGTGGTGCTAGAGAAACAAAGTTTTACCCCCCCAAAAATGTCATTTGATGCCTCAAAATGCTCCCTGAAGGTTTCAGACCCCAATTTTCCCAACTAGGCCCCGCTGGTAAAAATGATCCTGAGAGTTGATTCCTCCACTTTTCCCACTCTAAATCATAGAGATGGGTGAAAAACTATAATCATCCAATCTGGATCAAGAAATTGGAGGATAAAAAAGAACCAGAGAAGGAGTCCAAGAAACCCAGAAAAAAATAAGAAGTCAATTTTGAGTGTCATAAACCATTCATAGTCTCTTTTGAAGATGGAATCCAAGGTATATATTAATGCATATCAAGGTGAAATCAATTCCTTCAAATTAAATCACTAGTTACAATAATTATGGGTTTATTTTAGTGCTCACCATATAGAGGAGGTATAGAAAATTCCATTTGCTCATTTAATTTAAGGGGACATGCCCTAACCTTATGGAAAGCCACATGAAAACCATTAGGCTAGAAGGAGATCCTTCAGTAACTAAGTTGGAGGATTTTAAAAATCTCATAAAGTCCCAATTATACATTACTGGGTATGTAGAGGACAAGTGGATATGGTGGTTTAACATTAGGCAAAGACAAGGGAAAAGTGTATAGAAATACACCAAAGAATTCATGAATATGGAAATAATGTTGGGTATATCTCCCAAGAACCTATACATACTCTTTAAGTATATAGGGGCCTTCATACCCATTTGTTTAAGCAAGTGATTCTATTTAAACCTAGAATGATGAATGAGGCTTGTGTACAAGAACAATACCCAGAAAACATATAACATAAGAAAGGGTAGTTGAGTGATTCAAGTTAGAAGAACACCATGAAGCTTCTAAAGAAGGGAAGAAGAAATGGAATGGGGGAAAGGACAATACGAAAGTAGACATAAAACACTAGTGCAAAAATCATACCAATTGCTACAAACATTGTAATATATTGATGGTCGCAAAGAGGACGCATGCTAGAAATTACATTTAGAACTCAATGCAATGAACCAAGAGAAGGATGGGAAGAAAAAAAAATTTATAGCCACATATTTTAGAAATTAGGTGGAAAGTAGCTCATACGTGGATGAAAATATTGTCTACACATTAGTGCACAAGGGGGGAAATCTGAGTAGCCTTGAGAAATAGGAAGAGAAGGATACGATCAAAATCTTCCATATAAAGATATATGTCAAGAAGACAAAAAATGATGCTCTATTTGAATCAGGATCACATGCAAACATCATTGCATCATATATAGTAAACAAAAATAGGATTAGGGGTTCAATATCATCCTAGCCCATATCCATTGGTATGAGTAAATAATGATGCAGAAGTAAAGATAACAAAAATTGTGTAAAATAAAGTTTTTGTTAATGATAATCATGAATGAAGTAGAATTGGTTTTAGTTCCACTTGATTATATGGAATTGTGTTTATGAGTTGCTATATGCATATGTGAGTTGAAACATTCATGCTAAGAGCCAACTAGTTCTGCCTCATTCACGATGAAAAATATTTAATAATCAATGCACAAGAGGGAAAGTCTAAAATTTTTCTACTACTTGCTAACTAAGCCAAGGAATTGATCAGTTATAGTAATATGTATGTTTTAATATTTAAAAATAATAATAATTAGTCTATAGAAGTATTAAGGAGAGAAAATCTATCCCTAGAGGGGTGCACTAAAGAACATAGACATCAACTAAAAGTGTTGCTACAAGCATACAAGGAAGTGTTATTAGATCTTAAAGGCCTACCACCTAAGAGGAAAGTGGAGTATGAGATCCAAGTATTGCTGGACTCTCCTGTTATCGGGAAAACTAGTCTCCATTCAGAGTTGCTAGTCCCACTAAGATGGGTAGCTATCTTAGAAACAAAGAATTTAAAGTTACTTGTGTTTTCCTTTATGAGAGATGAAAGAGAAGTAGAGAGTACCAACCTCAGTCTTTCGCTTGGCTCCTTACTTGTTTCCTCTCTCATTTGATAGAGCTTTCACCACTCTTTTCTCACTTGTCCCACTTCAAAGAAACACCAGTAGAGTCAAAGCAGCATAATACCATCAAAGCATAGAGATCTATAACTATAAACAATATAGGATCAGATATATATTAACCATACAAATGCATATATCAATACAAAATTCAAAAATATACAAGAATATGGAGGAAAACTCAAATAGCTTTATTGATAGAAGTAGTAGAAGAGAGGATTAAAACCCATTGGTCTAACCCAGTGCCATCCTCCCAGCATGAAAGCCCTCTTCAACTCATGAAAAGTTATATCACCCAACACTATGATGTTTCACAGAGAAACCAACAACACTTCCTTACAAAATACAAAATTCCAGCCTCTTGGATCTCTAGGATGAGGGATCCATAGATAGATATTTGCAGGTGGGTGAGTCAGCTTTTGGGATTTTGATTAGTGTCATTTCTCTGATAGTTCTTGGTTCCACTTGTAGATTTCATGATCTCTTACTCATCCCTGGGCAAATTCAGAGAGGCAAGTGTCAAATGAGTAGTTTTTAGAAGATTCTCTGGGTTTCCACCTAGCAAACTACCTCTGCCATTTGTCTACTCTTGCCCATCGCACCCTACAGAAGGGCTTTTCAGTATGCATCACACCCCCCATGTGCAATAGGTGAGATGCATTGCACCCTGGCCATGGAGCAGGTGAGATGGTCCAATTTTGACCAGTTCTGAGTAGTTTTTCAGGGAGAACTTCTGGGAAATGATGTAATTAGTTGACCTTGTTCCTTTAGGGTATGAAAAAACACTTTTAGGGGCTTAGAATCCCTTAGTTTATGGAAATATGTGATTGGGGTTGCAGTGCCCAAATATGTCTATAAAAGTTGCCCCCTAAAGCATGAGGTCATAAATCTTCTGATGTCGGGTGAAATGCTTTATCATGAGGATCCCAGGTTTTTTGAACTGGAAGGTGACTGTAATAAGATACAATACAATACATTATCTTCATAACATTTTCATGATCTAGTTGAGGCGGGCATTCCCATGCTCAACTTTATAAATTCATTTTCATGTACATAGGACAGACAAATGTTTGTGTGGCAGACTGATGATTCTAGTAGAGCCATCATCCCTTAGCTTGGATGATTATCTGTGCAGATATGATGTACATTTGACGTCTTTAGTTTCTTTAATATATCATAGCCCAGATGGATGAAACTAGATCAGGGGTCTTCAAACTCGTTCAATGTTCACCAGTAGTACAAGTTGATCCATGTGAAAAGATGTTCTGATGTCGAACATGGAAAGACATCGTCTAATTACCAGCCAATGATGTAAGCTGTTAAAAGGAATGAGAGGAATCACCGATAATGATGATGACCCTCAAGGTACTATAGTACAATTCACGTGGTGTGAATACATGAGTCGATGTCTAAAACCACGTAAAATCTTTCGGTCGAAGGTCATTGATGTATACCTGTCGTCGGAAGTGAGAAACTTGCCATTGAGGCATGCAAGCTTCAAAGTATTGAAAGGGTTGTTCCTAACTTGACTTCTTGGATAATGAGATGATGTCAACAAGAAGTGACCCATCGTAGGAGGGCCTTAATGAATCCCACATCTACAACACATAATGGAGAAAATGATTTTCCATAGGTGAAAACGATCTGATGATACAAGGTTTAGGGTGGTGGTCATGAAAGAATGAAGCGTGAAGGTATAGTAGCGGAGGAGATGTTAGCTGGGTTGGTGAATTCTCCGAGCGACTTCTCTTGGTCATATCGACGACACTGAAATGGATTGGTAGCGTAAACCCCAACAATGGATGGTATGGAAGACCAATGGTGATGTGACCAATGAATGGAATAACCCAACCCAACTCAATCATGGTGATGGATTGAAAGTGTCATGTTCAAGAGCAACCTGCTACCAATGAAGTTCTTCAAGTTTTCTTCCCACATTTTCCCCAGTCATTGCTGACCAGTACCTCTTTATTTTTGTCAAGCTTGAGGAGGATAACATATGCTTGTTCTATAATTTGCCCTTTGGGCAAAACTGTCGCTATGTTTTAGCAAGCCTAGCGATAGTGAAACTCGCTCTAGTCTATAATGGACAAGTTTGTCGCTATCGTTTTAATGAGTTCAACGAAAAATATAACTCGTTCATTTTCAATTTTAGAGAGTCTGAAAAGAGACAGAAAGGAAACTCCAGTAATCCTTTTTCGTAGTATAATCCCTAAAGTCCGAAAAAGTATAAAATGATACGAAAGGGATGACTTTTCTGATCACTTTAACGAGCCGAAAAAGACAAGTGCTCGATTTTTTTTTGTAATGATCCCTCAGTCCAAAAATATTAAAATCTAGAGGAGGGATGGCACTTCCAATGAATTTAACGAGTTGGAGAGGCCAATTGCTTGGAAATATTTTTATATTTTACGAGTCCAAAAAGAGCTTAAAAGAGACTCGTCTTTGAGGACGAGTGATATTTCCAGGTAGCAGCTGGTTCTAGGTAAGGTTTGGAACTTTTCAATCAAGGTAGTGTAAAGAAAGTGGCTAACAGAATCACTCTTCACAGCTATTCCTCAAAAGGGTAAACAATCAATTGGAGGTGGATGATCATCTAAAAAGTGGAGGTGATGGTAAGAACACAACCAAGGCTCAAAAGCTGATAGTAATGTGATCATAAAGGTTATTTACCGAAAGTGGGTTCATTTTTTAATGAGCTTAAAGTCTGTGGGAACATATACTCATAACTAGGTTTATTTTTTAACGAGCTTGAACTTTGCAGAAACATTTATCATGCTAGTCGTATAATAAGTATATCTCTCATCATTAGGTTCATTTTTTAGGGAGCTTGCCCCATGCGCAAATTTGCTTCAGAGCCTTTTGTATGCAAGCTAGGAATGACCAACTACTGTCCTAGGGGTTAAAGAACTACTAAGGTTAGGCAGGATAGCTTCTCAATGGGGAAAATCTCCTTTACTTTTCCATTTCCATTGGTCCCGACAAAGGTGAATGGTTGATCAGACTAATCACCTAACTTAAGGAGGTGAAGTTAGTAAAAACTATGGGGTTAGAGTTATGCTGATCACTTTTCACTTGCGTTAAAAAAGGTTTGCATGCCCCCAGATATAAAGAGAAGTAGAGTTTCCAGGTTACCATATGGAAGTTCTTGCATTAAAGCAATGTTGTTCCATTTGCATTTGCAGACAAAACACTCCCTTGGGTATGTCCATAGACAAAGGTGAATGGTATGAGCCTCCACTCACATAACTTTGATGAGGGAATCCTTTTCCAGTCTAATCCCATTTTCCTAAATGGATGGGTGTGTTAGACTAGTCATATACCCTACATGGAAACCTACCTTATATCTAGGGTTTTCTTACCGAAGCAGACCAGGGTGCATGCCCCCTGGCTTCAGTCACATTCACCGAATCACTCGCGCTCATCAGGTGGATGGTCTGGAGGTTGATGAGACATTCCTTGTGAAAAAAGACTAGTTAGGGATGGCACTTGACTAGTAGTTGTATTTGAACCAGGGAATGAAATCTGGTCTATGAGTTGGACCACTCTGCCTTCATGCGGGAAACACATCACTCGAAAGAGAGAGGAAACAATAGCTCCCATGCTATAAACGTAGTCACATCCAAGGAGTAGATTATAATCTAATGGCCCTTAGACTACCATCACATTTAGATAAACGGTTTTCCTTCTCAAAGTTATAGGAAAATTTGGAAGGATCCCTAACGGTCGACTAGTTCCTTTGTTGAAAACTGACAGATTTCGAATCTTAGGCAAAAGTGATGGTGAACTAAGTGCTTTCCAAGCAGTTGAGGAAAGGATACTCACGAAGGCCCCTTCATCTATGATTGTACCAACCATGATCATTCTGTAAGATTGTACTATGATTCCGAATGGTACATTAGATGGTAGGTGGGGTCTCCCTAGTAGATTCCAATCAAAGGAAACAACTAGATTGCTTGAAGGAGGGACTGAATAGATGGCCGGATGAATCTCTGACAAATTTCCTTCCTGCGGTAAAGGAACGGGTAGATTGCCCCTAGGTTCATCATATTTTGTGTTGACAAAAAGAATTTGAATGGTGTCATTCTCATTCTCTTTGGTGATTGTATCATCTGAAGGTAGACCTTCTGAAGACAAGACTAGGTTGACTGCCATCTTGACCTGTTGACTTTGGTCCAGTGTGGACTCAGAGGGTTTATCTTCAATGATAGGTGCTTCGACCGACAACAAAGGTGTGTCAGTCGGATTTTCAACTAGCGATGGACTCGGAAAGAGTTTCTTGTATCCAGGAGGAAGCCGTAGCAGTGAAGCAGGATGGTTATCCAAGACTCTTTTAGCTTTGTCCAGGAAGGGACAATAGTGGAGGGCATGATCACTTTCACACAGTCTACAAGGAAATTTAGATCTTCCTTTTTGTCCATTGACTTTATTTTCGCTAGTTGACGGAATACTCTCTACATGATCGTTAGAGGTTGAGGACATCAGATTGTGCAAGCGGGGAGACCAGTCCCTTAAGATCCATGGGATGCAAGGACAATCTCGATGATAGTGGTCTCCTTTGTAAATGACACATGGAGATTTAGGTTTGGATGGTGTAGTGTGTGGATTTTCGCCAGACGATGCATGATTGCCCCCTTTCGCTGTTTGCTTCTTTTTCTTCTTCTTCTCAGTTACTTGGTTTTTAGTTTTACTAGCTTCACGAAGTGAAGAGGAAGAAGGAAAGGGAGAAACAAATGAAGTAGAAGGTTGGGGGGTAACTATAGTATCATCTGGTTGCTAATTTGATTTCTTAGGAATCACGGTGTTTTGAACGACAAAGGTCGAGAAAATCCATATTGGCAGGCCAATTGTAAGTCCTGGAAGGGACGATATAGGCATATGAGGTGCACCAACATCTCCCCAAGAGGAGAAGGGGCTAGGATTCCCCCAAGGGGAAATCCTTGATTGGTGGACTCCATTTTCTCAACCTAAGACCAATGAGGGAACAATGATGTTATTTCAATTAAAATAAATTTTATGACGCTTTGACACAACTTGCTTTTTCAATTTTTAAGAGTCAAGAAAAAGCTAAAGATGACTCTAGTCGCCTTCAATTTTTAATGAGCCTGAAGTGAAAAATGCTCAGATAGACCTTTTCTTTTAAGGAGTCTAAAAAGGAACGAAAGTGACTACTCTGGAAATCTAGACAGAGGGATTACCAAACCAATCACAAAACTGTAGAATACTTTTTAAGGTACGACAGTCAATCTTCCCGAATGCTGTGTTTAGTGCATTGCGATCGATAGGGTGGCAGACACTGCTTCCTATGGATAAAGGATATAGCCTATTGTGGTCTCCTAATATATACTCGACGGTACGTGGGAGCACAATTCCGTACTAGCACTTGTCGTATCAAAGAGGAGGAATCACCCAACCTACGATGAAAACGATAGTTACCAGGCTTTACGACGCCGAAATACGTCTCTAGCCTAGACTTCTAGATGTTGTGCGTTAGGTTCCAAACCGTTTTTATGTTCATTGAGGTTTATTTTATAGTTAATCTTTCTTATGAAGTTTGCCTTTAAGGTTCACCACATGATGTAGATATACAATTCCTAGATATGCAATCTAAGATGATAAACAGTCTTTTACTTTCTTTTTGCAATGAAAATCCTAGCTACTAAGGAAAGAGAAGTAAAATTCTCTTAACATAGAGCAAAGAGCACACACTAAGATGCACTGTCCTAAATCAATTTCCGCATGCAGTCTAAATGCAAATGCACATGCATGTACTTTTTTTTTTAGTTTCCTTAATGTGATAATGACAAAAAGAAAACTAAGTACAGATTTGAACTATCTTTTCTCAAAGCGACACCTCAACAACTTATTTTCAAAAACAAAAGGAAGATTAAGACAACACTTTCAATTTTGATTTGAAAACTACTTTCGACACTTCAAAGAATTGATGATTCAAATCAAATACAATGGCAAAAGTGTAATCGACTATCTAAAAGAGGAAGACTTTATGACACTCTTTTCTTTGAATGAAAACGACACTTGCGACACTTTCAAATCAAAAGACGACAATTCGATTAAGCTACTGTTTGCAAAGGAGAACTATAAATGATGAAAAATACATAAAAAAATTCACAATTCTTTATCAATGGAGGCTAAATAATGCAAAGGAAGAGAGTTTCAATAGTGATATACTGATCATAGACAACAAAACTACTGAATAAAGCTGAAGACAATGAAGAAAAAACCAAAATTTGGAGGCAGA
>APFE030512700.1:126844-151001 GCA_000404065.3 Pinus taeda
ATAGGATTAGATATATATTAACCATACAAATGCATATATCAATACAAGATTCAGAAATATACAAGAATATGGAGGAAAACTCAAATAGCTTTATTGATAGAAGTAGTAAAAGAGAGGATTACAACCCATTGGTCTGACCCGGTGCCATCATCCCAACATGAAATCCCTTTTCACCTCATGAAAAGTTAGATCACCCAACATTATGATGTTTCACAGAGAAACCAACGGCACTTCATTACAAAATACAAAATTCCAGCCTCTTGGATCTCTAGGATGAGGGATCCATATATAGATATTTGCAGGTGGGTGAGTCAGCTTCTAGGATTTTAATTAGTGTCATTTCTCTGATAGTTCTTGGTTCCACTTGGAGATTTCATGATCTCTTACTCATCCCTGGGCGAATTCAGAGAGGCAAGTGTCAAATGAGCAGTTTCTAGAAGATTCTTTGGGTTTCCACCTAGCAAACTGCCTCTGCCATTTGTCTACTCTCACCCATTGCACCCTATAGAAGGGCTTTTCAATATGCATCACACCCCCCGTGTGCAATAGGTGAGATGCATCGCACCCTGGCCATGTAGCAGGTGATATGGTCCAATTTTGACCAGTTCTAAGTAGTTTTTCAGGGAGAACTTATGGGAAATGATGTAATCAGCTGACCTATGAAAAAACACTTTTAGGGGCTTAGAAGCCCTTGGTTTATGGACATATGTGATTGGGGTTGCAGTGCCCAAATATGTCTATATCATCTCCATTAGAAAAATTGGTTTGTATAGGTAGTCTATTCTAGAAGCAAGTGAGGTGAAATAGTAGTTATAACAATTGTTAAAGAATGATGTTATTCGACCAAGTACCTCACCATATATGTCAACCATCATAATAATTGTGCCAAAGAAGGATGGGACTTGGAAAATGTGCATTCATTATAGGGTGTCAAACAAGATTACCCTCAAGAAGATGTGCCCCCTACCTAGGATTGTTGACCCATTGAACCAGCTGTAGCAAGAAAAATGATTCACCAAGATGGATTTAAACCAAAATATCATGAAGTTTGAGTCAAATAAGAAGATACTTGGAAGTCTGCCTTCAAAACTAGACAAGCTTTGTAAGGGTGGTTAGTCATGTCATTTGGTCTATGCAATGCACCAATTATGTTCATAAGATTAATGAATGATATACTACACTCTTATTTATATATTTTTTTATTGTTATTTATATGATATACTGGTATATAATGCTACCTACAAGGATCACAATCACATTTGATATTAGTGCTAGGGATATTGAATAAGCACCGACTGTTGTAAAATATCAAGAAATGTGAGTTTACACTATATTCTTTGGTGTATTTAGGATATCTGATTAGTGAAGGGGAGTTAAAATATACCTACCAAGATGGAGGCTATGATGAAGTGGTTGATTCCTACCAATATTTCTGAGGTTATGATTTTTTTTACGGAAACACAGTAGCTAAGGAAAATCATAGTCTCATTTTCAACATAAAAAAAACACACCATGCCATAATAGTGAGTGGTAAGAGTTTCAAATTGTGGAAAGGTAAATATAATTCCTTTAAGGACTTGAAGAAGAAAATCAGTCAAGTAGGAGTTCCTTCATTACCAAACTTGTACTAGCCCTTCAAAGTGGAGACCAATGCAAGTAGGTATGGTATAGGAGTGGTTCATATTCATGGAAGAAGGCATGTGTGCTACCATTCTAAAGTGTTTCATGGGGTGGTTCTCAACTACCCTATCTACAAGAGGGAGCTCTATGTCATGATACAAGTTTCTATGAAGTGGCAACATTATCTGATGGGAAAGGAGATAGCCATCCACATAGATAACCAACTGCTACAATATTTTCAAGCTTGGAGTAGATTATAACAGACTAGGCATTACATGTGTTTGGGTTTTTCTATAGTAGTTTCATTTAGTGATAAAGTACACTAAGGTTAGCACAAAGAAGTTTTCAAATATACTTTCGAGGTCACCCACACAACTTTTTTTATCTCTAGAATCTTTGATGCACATAAAGCCTTTTACCATTATGCATGCAAAAAGGCATATACGAAGGATGGGGACTTCAAGAATCTATTTCAATAGTTATAGAGCTAGAGTCATGTGAATAATGGGGATAACACATTTGAATGTCATTCTAGAATGGGTTACTCTAGAAGCTATACAAGTTATGTGTTCCTAAAGGTGAGTAGCTACAACTAGTCAAAGAGGCACATACCTCCAATTTTGTAGGCCATTTTGGTGCATGGAAAATAATGGTAAATTTACAAAAGTATGTGTACTGGTCTAGAATCCAAGAAGATGTAACTAGGCTCATAAGAGGTTGTATGCTTTGTTTTACCAACAAGTATAGTAATAGGAAACAATTTCTATACCATCCCTTACTTGTACACGCTCACCCTTAGGAAAGCATTTCCATGGACTTTTTAAGAGGTTTACCAACAACTAAGAATCGGCATGAATATGTGTTCATAGTACTAGTTGTACATTTAGTAAGATGTCCCTATCTTGTACCCTATAAAATGACCATCAGATAGAAATAAGTAGCAAACTTGTTCTTTTGATAGGTCTAGGTGCACTTTAGGATACTGAGGAGCATCATTTTAGACAGGTACACTTGATTTTTAATTGCATTTTGGACTAAATTTTGGGAGAGGATGGACAGAAAGTTGAAGAGGTATGCAACATTCCATGCATAGATAGATGGTAAAATAAAAGTAGTCAACATAAATTTGGAATAAATTTTGAGGGTTTACAATCAAAAGCAATAAAATACTTGGGATGAAAATCTATTATATATACATCATTCTTATAATAGAGTAATCAAGACTTCTACTGGTAAGTCCCCATTTTAAACTTGTTTTGGATATTTTCCACCATTACCTTTGAATATTACATATGGATTACAAGGAAGAGTGAGGGAGGATATCATATGGGATGATTTAAGGGAAAATGAATTTGTTGAGAAGATTTGGAAAATACATCTGCAAGTACACAGACACTAAAGAAAACGTAGGAAAAATACAAATCCAATAATGATCAACACATATTGGAGAAGTTATTTAGAATGGGAGGAAAATTATAATTACAGTTGAATAAGGAGAGGCTATAGGGTCATGGTAAAAAAATAAATATTACACATTATGGTCCTTTCAAGAAATTAGAGAACATGGGAGATAATGCCTATTGACTAAGTCTACCCCTATACATGCACATTTACTTAGTGGTGAATGTGGAAAATCCAAAACTCTTCGAGGCATCCATATTGGATCAAGAAGAGGAGTAGGTCCTACCTTCCATATAAGACTTAGCTATAGATGCTTAGGTATAGTTGATAGAGGATATAATTTGTAGAAGAGTTCTAGAGCTACAGGACTAGGGAAGCATGACCTTTGGAAAAATATGTTGAAGGAACAACACCCAAATAAGGCTAAATGGTACTCCGAGGAGAAGATAGAGAAAAAAATTCCTCAGTATATTCAATAAAATATTTTTAGGACCAAAAGCCTCCCAAACTGGGAAGGTATGATCTAGATTATATCATTGTATTATTTTTCATCCATCTTGATGCTTTCAATGTGGGGAAATCATAAGAAATAAATGTCAATTTAAGCATTAAATGGCAGTTTTGGGGGTAAAATTTTTCCACTTGGTCACTATGTTGAAAATGGCAACAAGAAATGCTAAAAATAGAAGTGCTAAAAATAGCACTGCTATAAATAGTAGTTTGAGTACCAGCGCTGGATTGAGCAACAGGGAATGAAAAATGGAAGTGCTAAAAATAACATTCTATTTTTAGTAATTCAGGATGGATTCCTATTTTAGTCAGTCCCTAGACTAAAAATAGGAAGTAAAATTCGAATTTGATATTAACAGAAATTTGTAAATTAATTAATTAATTCATCTTGAGTTAATTAGTTAAGGAAAATCAAACTTGAAGTCTATGTGGGGACATGCAACAGTTTCTCTATTAATTGAGGAATTTATCCATTAGTTAAAGAGATAAGGATGAGTTCTAATTTGAGTTGTAATTAGTTGGCTCAGTTAACAGAGTTAAGTCCAGTTAGATTGATTTAAACAATTTGTTTAAATTAATGTGAGTTCAATTAGTTAATGCATGCTTGCATATAACTGTTGCACTTCAGATAACTGAAGATTCTCTCATGAATAACTCATGCATGTCTGTTCAGACAGAGACCTAGTTGAGATCAAAGAAGGGACAGTGTACTATCAGTTGGATGAATTTTTTTTCTATAGAGGAAGCTCATCCATGGAGAAGGATTTATCTCCTTCAGGACTGCATAGTTGGATCAGAGGTTATTGAGTGTGAAGAGGCCAATTCACACAAGTGGTTGCACTAGACCCCAATCAGAATTGCGCAAAGAAATAGGAGGCTTGGAGGGTAGACAAAAGGTTATATAGAGGCCTTTAATTGTCTATGAGCAGCAAAGGTATTGCAAAGAGAGCAGGATAGCTTTTGAGTTGATCCTTTTTGTAATACTAGCTATATTTCGACTTGTATGATAATATAGAGTTGGGGTTTTAGGCAGAGGCTTTCCCCAAGTTATATCTTCTATGTTATGTGTGATTGATTCCTTCTTATCTGTTATATGTGTTCTTATTGCTGTTGCTCATGTTCGATTAAGCTTCCGCTAAATTGGTTGTAGAAGTAGATCAAGTATTTTTCTTTAGTCTATTGCATTATCTGGTGATCTACATGTGGGAATTTCCACATGGTAGCAGAGCTAGCTGATTTGTAGAAAAATTCTACATGGTATTAGAGCAAAGGTGATCAAAAGAGAGAACAATATACTGAGAGGAGATTTCAAAGTTTTGAGTTTTGGGCCGAGAGGTTGCGGAGCATATCTGAAAATTTTTGTACAAAATTTTCGAAAACAAATAGCAGATTTGGATTCTTTGTAGAAAAAGACCCAAATTCAAAAAAAAAAATTGGCTGAATCATAGTTTGGATGAGGGAGATATCGCTGATTTAAAATTAGCTCTTTTTCCAGAAAATTTCGTGACAACAGAAAAGTGGAAACAGATTGTTGTGCTAGCCAAGAACTTGTATGCACTTGAGGTACAAGATGCATGCAAAGCCTTGAGGAGCAAGGCAAAGGTTAGATACTTGGTGGTTGAGAGGGAGAGTAAATTGCCTCTCAACATGCAGCGCCAGAAGAAGTCTCAGACAATTGTGGAGGAGCCACAATCGATGAAGCAACTTCAGGAGGTTGTGGAGCAACCACAACTAGAGAAGCTGAGAGGAGATCGAGTGGAGGCATCCACTCATGCAGAGACCTCTAGTAGGGGGGAATTTCGAGCCAAGTGGGTAGAGGGATCACATGCAGCCATACCTCCAGGTGGGAGGTGGGACAATGTGATGTGATAGTCCCAAGAAGGCTGAAATAGGGGCAGGATCCTCAAGGTACCCAGCCTCTTGGATTAGAACTTGCCATGGGAGCCTCGATGAGGAGTAGCAGGACTGATTGATTGGGTAAAGAAAGATGTAGATGGAGAAACAAAGAGAGCTACAGTGCAGGAGTCTCAGGACTATGTAGAGCTAGCAGGCTGTAACAATGCGAGAGGCACAGGAGTGTTGCATCAGTGCAAGATGACACAGAGAGCTGTGCAATGGTGCGAGATGCATGGAGTGTTGCAAGAGATCAGTGGTTAGAGAGGAAACACTTGTTAGCAGCAAGTAGAGGTTCAACATCATAGTATGTTTCTAGCCCAACAGAGAGGTCAGTGGGGAGTTTTTTTTGTTTCTAGAGTTGCTGGAGCATCCACACTTGGAAGAAGTGTTGCATGCAGAACATTCCAAAGATTCAGGATCGGGTTCGAGTTGAAGCCTTTCTTGTTGAGAGGGAGTGTTGAAAATGGCAACAAGAAATGATAAAAATAGAAGTGCTAAAAATAACACTGCTATAAATAGCAGTTTGGGTACCAATGCTGGATTGAGCAACATGGAATGAAAAATGGAAGTGCTAAAAATAGCATTCTATTTTTAGTAATTCAAAATGGATTCCTATTTTAGTCAGTCCCTGGACTAAAAATAGGAAGTACAATTCGAATTTGATATTAACAAAAGTTTGTAAATTAGTTAATTAATTCATGTTGAGTTAATTAGTTAAGGAAAATCAAACTTGAAGTCTATGTGGGGACATGCAACAATTTCTATATTAATTGAGGAATTTATCCATCAGTTAAAGAGATAAGGATGAATTCTAATTTGAGTTGTAATTAGTTGGCTCAGTTAACAAAGTCATGTCCAGTTAGATTGATTTAAACAATTTGTTTAAATTAATGTGCGTTCAGTTAGTTAATGCATGTTTGCATTTAATTGCTGTACTTCAAATAACTGGAGATTCTCTCATGAATAACTCATGCATGTTAGTTCAGACAGAGACCCAATTGAGATCAAAGAAGGGACAATTTACTATTAGTTGGATGATTTTTTTCTTACAAAGGAAGCTCATCCATGGAGAAGGATTTATCTCCTTTAGGACTGTGTAGTTGGATTAGAGGTTAGTGAGTGTGTGAAGAGGCCAATTCACATAAGTGGTTGCACTGGACCCCAATCAAAATTGCACAAAGAAATAGGAGGATTGGAGGGTAGACCGAAGGTTAGATAGAGGCCTTTGACTATCTATGAGCAACAGAGGTATTGTAGAGAGAGAAGGATAGCTTTTGAGCTGATTCTTTTTGTAATACTGGCTATATTTCCACTTGTATGATAATACAGAGTTGGGTTTTAGGCTGAGGCTTTCCCTGGGTTATATGTTCTGTGTTATGTGTGATTGATTCCTTCTTATTTGTTATATGTGTTCTTATTGATGTTGCTCATGTTCGATTAAGCTTCTGCTAAATTGGTTGTAGAAGTAGATCAAGTATTTTGCTTTAGTCTATTACATTATCAGGTGATCTACGGGTGGGAATTTCTACACACTACATCCCATGAGACTATTCTACACATAGGTACCTTTATAATAATCTAATAAATACATCAATCAAAGTTCAAATGCAAAAGCTATGCCCCCCAGAAGTTGACCTGCCATGTTTGACCATCATTATTTGATAGGATATCATGTCATCCTTGATCACTCATGGAAAAGAGGCTAGCCACATGGAGATTGTGAAGAAGTCATCCAAGTGGATATTGATGGCCACCCACCTATTCCACTTGGACCCCAAACACTATTTCTTTCACACTGTTTCTTTTAGTTTCCTTAATTGTAGCACGATTTACTATTTTCGTCAGATTTTCATGTCCTAAACTTCTTGAACTGTTCTAAGGCACCAAATGATGTTTTTTTGGAAAAGAGAAAAACCATCGTTTTTGGGAAGGGTTTGTAGCCAAAAATTCTAGTCCTTGGATATATATTCCTAACGAGGTATCATACATGCCAAATGGAGATCGTATTCCAAAGTTATGACTCTGAGAAGTTGGTGTACCAACAAACCCCAATGGGGCCCACAAACTTTTGGCGCTTCATCTCCTAGGGTTAGGTTTTTGGATGTTTGTGGCTTTCCCTTATTCCAGAATAATAAAAAGTCTCGCGAGCCTCATTGTAACACAGTTAAGAGGAATGTAGTTGCCACATCTCTTCTTAGAGATAAGCTACCATAATCCAAGCTAGTTTATTTCCATTCTACATGTGAACAATTTTTAGTATCTTGTTATCAATGAATTGAAGTTCAGTTTTTTTTGTAGCTTTATATTTTTGTTTAAATCTATATTTCATTTCATTACTGCATAAATCTGGATCAATGGTATCAAAGAAGTCTTCTATTTCTCTATTTTTTTCTACGTCCCCAATGAGGTTGGGGTATAATGAGTTAGGGCTTGACCCGATTCAACCTTTGTAAGGCTGTCCTTGATGGCCTCCCATGGTAGAAGAAAAGAAATATGAGGGAGTAGGAGATCCTTCCAAAATATTACTCGAAGAAACCCTTGAGCAACAAAGGAACGCAATGACGGGAAAATTTACCCATATCCTTTGATGAATGCCCACAGGAGATGCATCTTCATCTGATAGTCACTCTAGAGGTGCCATTTCCTTTAAGATACAAGTCAACTTTGACATTCCCATATTTGAAGGCCATATAGATGTAAATGTCATAGGTGGATGGTTAAATATGTTGGAAGGATATTTTTAGGTTCATGATTTTTCTAATAGGGAATATATTACTTTTCTACTCATCAAAGTCACCCCCCACATTAAGAAATGGTGGGAAGCCTACTGTGAGTGGAGGGACAAGAGAGAAGCATCACTATTTTTAGCCACACCCACTTGGAATTATTTCCGAGATGCCATAAAGGAAAAGTATTACTCTATCGGGAGCTATGAATATGAGTACATAAAGTGGATCACACTACGGTAGCAAAGGGACTAAGATGTGTTGGAGTTCACAAATATTTTTCATACCCTTTGCACAAAGTTGGGTATCAAGGATTCTAAGTATCATCTGGTACTCAAGTACAATGGTTGTCTACAAAAATACATTGAGGATGAGATGGAGTTTCAGGATGTCTCCTCACATGGTGTTTCCTATCGTTACACTGTCAAGATCAAGTAGAAATTTAAACAAAAGAAGTGAGACTTTGGATTTTTGAATCCAAAGCAAGGGAAAGGCACACCAAAACTATAGAAAAAAAAGGAAAAAGCCAAGGCAGGTTGACCCAATACAACCCATCAAAGCTACAAGAAATGAACAACAACGTGAAGACAAAGAAAGCCGTAGCAAAGTAGTGTGAGTTCCATAAGGGTCCCACTCACAACATAAGTGAGTTTCAAGCCAAGTAGTCACTAGTGGCCGAGCTGAAGGCTTTAGATTCATATGCATGTTCTGAATCTAAGTCAGAAACAGATAAGGGGAGTTAAAAAGGGAAGCAAATTATTGATGTGGATCCCAACACCATCATTAGCACCACCAAGATCTAGAAGATTAAGCCCAAAGATCCAGAGGAAGGGGAGCACCTCTTCGACTCATATATGTGGGTGAAGGGGTCTCCACTGCAGTTCATTGTTGACATCAGGATCTAAGATAACCTCATCTTAGTAGAGGTCATTAAGCGATTATGCCTACCGACCACACCACACTTGCAACCATACACCATCAGGTGGCTCCACTGAGGATGAGATCTTTACATTAGCCAACGATGCCATTTTCCCTTTAGCATCAAACCTTTCATGGATGAGGTATTGTGTGAGGTTTCTCCTCTTAAATTTTGTGATGTATTATTAGGCCACCGATACTTGTGGAAGCATCATGTTGCGTATGAGTCGAGGCCTTGCATTGTTATTATTACTTTGGGCAGTAAGTTGTACAAAATACCAAAGGTAGCCTTGCCTACCACCATCTATTTGATCTCTATTAAGCCATGTAGTGACATCATATCCCAAATAGGGAAATTTTCTTTCCTTTTTATTCATTCTCAAAGTAAGGGGAAGATCGTGGCCACATCCATGACCCCCACGAAGGGTTCCACCGTACAGCAAAAGAAGATGGATAAGGTCATGATAGAATATAGGGACATATTCTCCTTGCCCATAGGGGTACCTTCACACTATTATGTTTGATTTGAATCATGCAGGCTTGCCGATAATGGAAACATTACATTCTGGGGAAGGAGACGACCATCCACGCAAATCACTGGCCACTACAGTTTATACATACCCATGGGAAGTTGTAGAATAATCACCATCAGAAGTGTTCCACATATCTACAACAACTCCATTTGAATATCAAATATAAGAAGGCAAACACTAATCATGTTGCATATTTCCTCAATTGACCACCAGTTGCAGCATTGATCCATATTTATGTAGGGATGAATTGAAATACTTATTTAAATAGAAATATCGAGCTACAACAAAAACTGAACTTCAATTCATTGATAACAAGATACTAAAAATGGTTTACATGCAGAATGGAAATAAACTAGCTCGGGTGATGGTAGCTTATCTATGAGAGGAGATGTGGTGGCTATATTCCTTTGAACTGTGTTATGATGAGGTGTACATGCCTTTTTATTATTGAGAAACAAGGGGAAACCCCAAACATCCAAAAACCTAACCTTAGGAGATGAAGCACCAAACTTTTATGGGTCTCATTGGGGTTAGTACATCAACTTCTCGAGGTCGTAGCTTTGACATACAATCTCTGCTTGATACGTAGGATACCCTGTTAGAAATATATATATGGGGACTACAAGTTTCGGCTATCAAAACTTTTTACAAGAAATGGGTTTGCCCGTTTTCCAAAAAAATGTCGTTTAGGGCTTCAAATGGCTTGAGAAGTTCACCACCCAAGAAACTGCCAAAAATAATAAACTATGCTACAATTAAGGAAATTGAAAGAAACAACGTTGGGGTCTGAGTGGAATAGGTGGACGACCACCAATATCCACCTGGATCAAGAAGGATCTAGAAGGGTCAATATGTAACTCATGTTGAGGTTCAAAAGGGTCCAATTTAACCCCTAGTAGGCTATCAGACTATGTTTTAATGGAGCCACTAGGAGGAAAGGGGGTTCCATTCTATTTTCTTGCATTTTGTTCCATGGTAGAGAAAAATAGTCAAGTATGGATAGAGAGAAAGCATAACAGAGGGGGTTTGTGTTCTATAGTAGCTCATAAGCCACAAGTCCTAAGAAACTCCATAAAATGTGCCTTCTCCCTTTTATTTACATCATTTCCATTCTAGACAAAAGAGAGTGGTGCAACCTCATCTTCTAGTTGAGTTTTCTCATAAAAGTGTGTGCTAAGGCATATATTGATATTTATTATGGTTTGTGTGTGTTTTTATTTCAATATTTTCTATTTTCTTAATTTGTCTATGGCATGCATTAATAATAATAATATTAATAATAATTAATTAGTTAAATTAGTAATAATAGATCTGGAATTTTAAAGGAATTAAACTTTTCATAGTATATATATTTCATTTTATTTTAATAGATATTGTAGTGGATATCTATGGAAATTTATAGATTATATGACGAGAAAAACACCATACATAAGATCATTCAATCTTAATAATTTCAACCAGAAATTATTTCAAATTCAATAAGATTAACTAAGATACTAAACCCCATAAACTAAAAAGATAAAATATAATAGACAGCAATGGAAATTCTATAATTGAAATGACTTGCAATGAAATGACATCGACCAAATAAAAATATTATAACAAATTGCTTGAAATAAGTATAAGAAATTACAAACTACTATGGAAATAAGAATAAATAATAAAGAGTGCTCCTTCCATTTCCTTGAGTAGGCACCACTCAAAGTCCTTACATGAACCAAATAAAAATATTATAGCAAATTGTTCGAAACAAGTACAATAAATTGGAAACTACTATGGAAATAAGAATAAATAATAAAGAGTGTTTGTTCCATTCCCTTGTGTGGGCACTACACAAGATCATTATAACAACCCCCACTAAAACCACTAATAAGTAGTTAAAATCGAAAAACACAATGTCTTCATTCAAAGATTCAATTTTAATTTAGTTTTAAGATAACAAAGTTTCTTTTACAATTTGAATGCACTATCACACTTACAAAAATATTTTACCAAAATAAATAATTTTGTTTTTCCTTATTTTGATTCTAGCTTCACTCCTACACAAAACTCACAACTAAAATCACAACTAGCTTTTCCATCATTCCTTAATAATACATGATAAAAATAATAATCAAAAACTAAGTTTCTCCTAAATTAAAAGTGGGTAAATGTTTATTGAATAACATATTACTATCATTATAATTAAAAAAGGTCTATCATTCATTTTTTCCCTAAATTAAAAGTGGGTAAATGTTTATAAGTCTATCATTCATTTTTTTCCTAAATTAAAAGTGGGTAAATGTTTATTGAATAACATATTACTATCATTATAATTAAAAAAAGTCTATCATTCATTATGTTTCATTAGGATTAATTTCACTTAATTTTATTAAATTAATCCATTTAAATACTAAATTAATAGTGTTGGCTTTACTATTTCTGTCAATCATAAAATGTTCAAAAGGTTCCATATTTACACCATCAAGCGAGGACATGTTCAATTTTTTCTTTTAATTAATAAGTGAGTGGACCGACTATGTCTAACATTGATTATTTGGTCTTTTTAATTACAACCTCCATTGACCCTCTCACTCATAATTGAAGCAATACTATTTAATAACGTTCTCAAACTATATATATTACATTCATTGAATGATAAATGAAGTTAAGAATATAAATACTTTTTTTTAACACTATTGATGAGCGAGGATGTGAAGACTTAAAGAGTCGTGCAAAAGACCATTACTGATTTATCCACTATATTCCAAACCACAAACATCATATGGCAAACAGATAAGCATCATTGCTATGAAGATTTACTTGAAACTTTAAAACGAAAAATGCTTAGCTAAAACCTTTTAAATATTTTAAAAGACAATTATTGATTTGTCCACCATATTCCAAACCACAAACATCATACGGCAAAGAGATAAGCATCATTGCTATCAAGATTTACTTGAAACTTTGAAATGAAAAATGCTTAGCTAAAACCTTTTAAATATTTCAAATATGCAAGATTCCAGAGAAGAACCTAATATTTCAATGTTTTGATGATTGTCAAAAGACCCCTAATGATGCTACCCAACTTTATCCTCTTCCGTATATTATTTACGTACTCTCCCATAGTTCTTCACATGCCCTTATCTGAAATTCGTTGGTTTTTTTATTGGTATTCAACCAGGAATGACCTCAACTAACTTTAATGACAGGGATACTTTTTCCAGGGCTGCCCCTCTTTTCAACCACTGATTGAATACTTTTTCTCCTGACAACCACAAATTATGGGTAGATTGATCAACCAGGGCAACGCGTCAAAGAGAATGCACGCCATTCATGAGCGTGATATCCAAGTCATTAGAATTAGGAGCAACATCCATGGGGCCACGTACATTTTCAGAAAAACGCTCAATATGATTCTCTGAATTGAAGCGTTTAGTCAACTCGATCCCTCGATTTGAAATTTGATATAAGTATATAAAAAATATATTGGTATGATTTTCATAAAAATATAACAAACATTTTCTGAGTTTAAAATGTGGGGGGCGAGTCCCTATAGAAAGCTGTATTAAGCAGAAATTCATAATTTACATATATTTACAGAAGCTAGATTGAATTGGCAATGTATACATATTTACAGAAGCATGATTGTACAATATATTGCAGAGCAGCGAAGCAAGATTGTCAACCTATAAACTGTAGAGCAGCTAAAAACATACATCGTCGAGATTGAATTCAAGTTTTATATATTCGAAAAGCTTTTATGGTATTAAATCTATTTCCACTCTAAAAAATTCTTACGATAATTTTTTTTTTAAAAAGCAAATGGCAAAATTCCTACTATAATATCTGCAGACAACGCATATATACATTTTGTGAACATTCTCACGGGCATTTTGAACGAATCGTATAGTTTTCAAATCAAATAAAAGACTATAACTATTTCACATCCGTCAGTGTAAGACTAAGTAGGCCAACGGTCACTGTAACGGCTCCAATGCCCCACCAATTAAAAGACAAATTAGTTGCGCAAGTTGCTGACTTTTTTCTCTCTATATATATTTCATGGCTGATAGAAACGGATTTCTTTTTTTATTCACTGAGACAGATTTTTCTGGCTGGCGGTTGGCCATTATTGACGGAAGGAAATATTTATATATAACTGTCAACGTAATTTAATCTGGGTATAAGAAGACTGTCAACCTAATAATGCCTGAAATCTGCACATTGAATGTGAAATCTTGATTTGAATATCTGCATTTCGCATGTGCTTTTGCTACAAGAAAGGGAAGCAAAGTGGTTAGAAGCAAAGTCGTTAATTGGCCATGATATGGTTGATCGAGGATTTTTTCTAATTAATAAATAATTATGCGTGAAAGTTGCGTGAAAGTTACGATAACATGACCACCTCTGTAAGATAGGAAAAGGAAATGTTTATTTTAACAAAATTGTTGAAATTGACTTACTCCAAAATCCTTCCTCACATTTAAAAATTAATTTGCTTAACCGATATTATATATATATGTGGGTGGAAGTTTGAAGTTCATAGTCGTCGCCAAAGGTGATTCACACAGGGAAGCGTTATAATAATTGATTGGTTAAACAATGAAAGGTATACATCACTATTGCTTTAAGTACTTAAATATTTGTCTGATTTGACAATTCAGTTAGCACCAAATCCACAAAATCAAATATAGTGAAATTATTTAAATAATCAAAATCCACTTAAATCATATATAGTGAAATTATTTAAATAATATTAATGGAATTATTTAATTATTGATAAATGGATAGAAACTAATATACTCACTTTATGATATATTTCACTTTACAAAAATTAAAAATAAATAAATAAATAACTTATTATTAATAATTATAAAAATAATTGATTTATGAGTTAGATGCCACTGATTTTATTCTGGAGATTTTTAACTTATAAATAAAGTGTGTTACAAAAGCATGACTTATTAATACCATATGTTCAAAACACCATAACTTATATTCATGACACGTAATCACATGACAGTTTTTTAATTAATCAATTTAATTAGAAGACAAAAAGAGCATAATCACTTTGGAGATAAATCTCAACCTTTCATCATGACTACTACATGAAATATTCTGGAATATTTCATGAAGGTTAAATCCCTACCATTCACCTAATAATTATTGATAATTGAATTAAAATTGTGGAAGTCCTGTTCTAAAATAGACATATCTATCAACTTGCATATAATTCATGTTCAACAAAATTTATTAATTTTTCTTTTCTCAATTTTAGATAAAATCCAAAAAAAAATTATACATTCAAAAATGTTAAATAGTTAGATTGCATTACACCCTTAATCCCTCTCCATGAGATTTCAACCTATCATTTGATAGAAATTAAATCCTAGACCATCCAATGATGCCCATTTCATGGACTTCAATTATTTGATAGGCTTTTATTATAAATTAAATACAAATTTCTCATATAATTTAATGGATCTAATAATTGAAAACATGACTTTCCTTATAAAAGATTCAGGGTCTAATTCATAGAGAGATAGATAATGTATACCTTACTCTAAAACAGTTAGTATAAAATCTTAATTTATTAAATATTTTTAAAATTTAAATTACAAATTTTATAAAAATGCGTCTAAAAATAAATTATTAATTTATAAAACACTTAAGATAAAATAAAATATATTTATATAATATTATTAGCTTAAATTCATTTTAACATTAAATTTAATATATATATATATATATATATGAACTAAATGTTTAAATTTATTATATATATAGGAATTAATGTGAAATAATTTCTTGTTATTATGTTTAAATTTATTATATATATATAGGAATTAATGTGCAAATAATTTTTAGAATACAAGAAGAGAGATTTGCACCACCCTGAATGTGGTTTCTCTCAATACATAGTAAATAGATTTATGCTAATTTATTTTTAATTACATTATTAATTAAATGAATAGTGATGTAATCAAGGATATGATGAGAGAAATGCTTGAATTACATTAATATTATAATCTTAAAAAATTAGATTTTTTTTTTTTTTTAATACCATGAAAATTTTCTTTGTTTTTCGTTAAAAGAATTCATTGTTTTTCATTTTTACTCGGAGGGTAGTTTCTTTTTCACAATCAACTTATCCAACATTTTCTTCTTTACAAGAGGTTTATTATTCATCAATGGTTATTAATTCTAAAATACTAGACAAGTGACGAAGGATTTTTACATGTGATTTGTCCCACTAAGATTCTAGTGTATTGTAATATTGTACCATTAATAACACATTATATTTAACGGTTTTATCTTCGACTTATGTGCCGGCTATGTAGATATAACATTTGTGTCATTTTATCTTTTTATTTACATATTGAACGCATGTTATTTTATATAATCTTATAACAAAATTTAAAATAAATAATAATTGCTGTTACATGTGGCTATAGAGTTTGTTCTCGATATGTTATTTTTTTTTAATAGTGTTGTGTTCACAATCTGAAGTTAGTTATCCAAATCCACATAATAATAATAAGATTAGATGGGACTTCCACTTGTAATTCATTTCCCAAAACCTATTTATTTAATGGAGAAACACCACCTTCGCCCCCGCACACAACTTCAAAAAAAAGTTAATTCTCCAAAATTCATTTACTTTCAAGCAATAGTGTACATAAATAATTTATTATATATATCGCATGACAATACAATGAAAATGGAGCTTCGAGAAGTAGTCATAGGAAAAAATTGTGATGCACGGTTTACTAACAAGAAGGTACTTCAAGCCATGTTTATTGGTAAGAAACCATCACAAAATTCTCTCCTCATTATAGCTTTGGATTTAATGAGACAAATAGATTTCAAGACATTTTTTTATGCCTTATCCCATTTATGCCAAATCTCCTTTCCCACTGAACCTCTTTCTCATGTCTTATTAACTTTTTTGGCCTTCTCAATAATCTCTCTCTTTTCATAGAATTTCATGAACAATGGTTAGGCATGGGTTTTATTGCATCACTAGAAAAAGAAGGTACTCTTTCCATCTCCTCTAACTCAAAATCCCCTTTCATTAATGCATTCCCTTCATTTATCCTTTGACTCCTTTTCTTTATCCTATCCCCGCCAAACCCTCCCTCCTAAACACAACTAGCGTCCCTAACGGATGTTGGTAGAAATATTTTAACTATGTTGACCGAGGATTCAATTGTAGGGTGTCAACAAACGATTTTTTCATAGAAACACCCTCATTTTCAATCCTCTGCAAGGGAAGAAGGTCACATTGGAGGCATGGAGATACTCTTAATTGATGTGTTGTGGAATTTATATGGTAACAAGATTCATTCTAGAAATTAAAACGTATATTAAACCCATGTTCAGTCACAGATCTTCAAAAGATCATTCTCGCAAAAGTATATAACAACAACACAACAAATACTTTAAAAATTTAAAGAGGTCCCACAACGCACTATAATTCAACCATAAACACATACATATAAAACCATGCAACAAACTCCTTTTGTATTATAGCCCATCAAATACAATCATTACATCACATATCTTCAAAGACTATGCGAGATCCTTCTAAAAACCTCATCAAAGCCCCACTATAGGATTATATTACATTAGAGAATAACAAAATATGTTCAGAACTCAAGTTCTCATTCCAACAACATGATGACCCTTGTCTAAACTCTCTCTCTACAACTCGATCTCCACATCTATATATAGATTAAGGAAAATTTTAGGGGTAATATTCATAGGTGGGATAATTTTCCGTGATTTGCCCAAAAGAAAGATTTACCAATTTCCTTTTTTCTCTAAAATTATTCACCCAAATTTTATAGTATAATTTTTTTTACTTTTCAAATCTCCAAAATTTCGTATAAACTATATATAAAATTATTAGAAATTGGAGTATATTTACAAATATATCAACAAGCATTTTACATATTGCATATTACGAGCTAGTGAGATTTTCCAAGGGTTTTAAACTTTAAGATAAATTTCCACCATTAAAATTTTCCTTGATATATATTTTCCTTCTTTGATCTTTTCTGCACTCGCTTGATTTGGTCTGACTTAACCACCTTAACAAGGTCTAAGTTCTTGTTCCACTTTTTGCTTAATTCTTTCAAATTCAACATCTCAATCCTTCTTTCATGGCCTTGGTGAGTCTTGATGTACCTGTTCTTTTCCACCACTTGTCGCTTTCTTCTTTCTGTTTACTGCTTTCTAGTCCATTTAACCATTTCTTTTTCTTCTTTCACTCCTTATCTCCATGACTCTTTTCCTTCAAATTTGATTAAAAATATTCAAAAAAAATGAAGGATCGAAGAGGCCCAAACCACAATCTATTGACTCACCCTTGATTCAATCCTTTGCTTGCTCACTCGATCCTTCCTATGGTTTTGTGATGAAATTGAGAATTTGGGGGTTGCCCAAAATCCCAAATTCTTTAAAAATCTTTATCCTGGGCCTGTGGGTTATGGGCCCACGAAGCCTTGACGAAAGCAGTCTTAAAATTAAAACAGAGATTTCTATCGAACCAGCCCTTTCAAACCCTCTTCACCATACTGATCATAAATTGCGCGTTTTTTGTTGATCTTAATGTAATACACTTCCAAAGAAGAGTCAGTCTATATACAAAATGGACTTTGTAATTCTGAAAGCCAGATCGTCTGAATTTTTTTGATATCATAGCAGCACAGACTTTATCACCGTGAAACCGGCAATGGCTTAATATACGTTGTCTTTTTTCGCATCACGTCCTCCGTTCGATTGCAGAGATTATTTCATTCATGGTATTAAAATGCTTTATAATGGAATCCCTTCTAAATTAAAACCCAGGTCCTCAGGGATGCCAACAACTGTACGCCATAAACCCACAATCAAAACCAAACCATAACACAGATTTCATTTAAAAGCTAGAGAGGTTTATTCGAGCTCCTTTCACATAATTTAACTGAAATTGTTCAGGATTCCTTCAACTGCATTTATTCAACAAAACCAAATTTGCATTTCACTAACAGGTAAACGATATTTAAATCAACAAGCTTGAACACAAGAATTAACTTAATTATACCATACACACAGGCGTACACAATACTAGAACACATTTCATATATATATACAGAACAAATTACATTCGAGGCTAAGGCATTTCAGACTTAAAACCCAGCTCACAATTGACTACATCTTGCTCACACACAATTTTTACTCACCAATAAGATATATATCACATTACATTTATAAGAATTTTAGGAAGGATCAATCCTATCCTCTCGTGACTTTCTCCATAAAAGCTTCATGCATGCGTGCTTTAAATCTGCTTTATCTTTTTTTTTAAATCTATTTTTCTCCTTTAAATCACGCTTTTCTTTTGTTCTGATCCTCTCGTCCACGTTTGCTACTTTGTTGCTGGTTGCTCCCACATCAGACTCCCGAGGCACAAATTTTATGACCTCCTGGTCATATGCTTCTGGTCTTCGTAATAACAATTTTATCCACTGCATTCTTTCACTATAACTGCTTCCATGATTTCTGTGAGCTGCAACCAACCTCTACAGTAACAGCCTCCTCTGTTACACGATACCTCACCAAGCCCTCCTGCACTCGGTCTTTTGGCATCCTTCTCTAGGTTGCTGCAAATCTTCTCACCTTCCGCTGCTGCCATCTGTACAATAGCAAGACCATAAACTCTCCATCTTTAACACAACTGTACCTCTTTCCGCAGAATCTTACTGCTCTGATACCACCTGATGAAACTGAGAATTTGGGGGTTGCCCGAAATCCCAAATTCTTTAAAAATCTTGATCCTGGGCCTGTGGGTTATGGGCCCACGAAGCCTTGACAGAAGCATTCTTAAAATTAAAACAAAGATTTCTATCGAACCAGCCCTTTCAAACCCTCTTCACCATACTGATCATAAATTGCGCGTTTTTGTTGATCTTAATGTAATACACTTCCAAAGAAGAGTCAGTCTATATAAAAACTGGACTTTGTAATTTTGAAAGCCAGACCGTCTGAATTTTTTTGATATCATAGCAGCACAGACTTTATCACCGTGAAACCGGCAATGGCTTAATATACGTTGTCTTTTTTCGCATCACGTCCTCCATTCGATTGCAGAGATTATTTCATTCATGGTATTAAAATGCTTTATAATGGAATCCCTTCTAAATTAAAACCCAGGTCATCAGGGATGCCAACAACTGTACGCCATAAACCCACAATCAAAACCGAACCGTAACACAGATTTCATTTAAAAGCTAGAGAGGTTTATTCGAGCTCCTTTCACATAATTTAACCGAAATTGTTCAGGATTCCTTCAACTGCATTTATTCAACAAAACCAAATTTGCATTTCACTAACAGGTAAACGATATTTAAATCAACAAGCTTGAACACAAGAATTAACTTAATTATACCATACACACAGGCGTACACAATACTAGAACACATTTCATATATATATACAGAACAAATTACATTCGAGGCTAAGGCATTTCAGCCTTAAAACCCAGCTCACAATTGACTACATCTTGCTCACACACAATTTTTACTCACCAATAAGATATATATCACATTACATTTATAAGAATTTTAGGAAGGATCAATCCTATCCTCTCGTGACTTTCTCCATAAAAGCTTCATGCATGCACGCTTTAAATCTGCTTTATCTTTTTTTTAAAATCTATTTTTCTCCTTTAAATCACGCTTTTCTTTTGTTCTGATCCTCTCGTCCACGTTTGCTGCTTTGTTGCTGGTTGCTCCCGCATCATTTTGCAACTGTCTGCTCTTGTATCAATGCTTCTGCCACAAACGAAGGACCTAACTCAGGAACGACCTACAAAATGTAAATAGAGAAGTAGCCTTATTAATAAATTGGTTTTTAGTCTCTGCAGCTGGTTTCTCAGGGAATGAAGCAAGTAGAGTTTTCCACTCAATGTCTTTATCAAAATTGAGCTTGTAAAGTTGCAGTTATTTAAATTTGGTGGTAGGTTGAAGATCTCAAAGAGTAGTCTTAACCATGTGTGACTTTTCCTCTCACCCATGAATATGGTGTTGTAGAGGCTACAACCACCCTCCAAAATTTTTCCTTCACTTTGTTTTGGAGCCTCCCTCCTTGAAATCATAAAAGCTATCCTGCACTAATCAGGTACTTGTGTTTATTTAATGTCATTTGTCACTTAATAGCTTGTGTTCACTCACTTGTCCCGTCAATCAACCACAAGATAACCTAGCACTTGGTTCACATCCGTTCATTGGGTTGTCAGGTAAAACTAAGCAATCCTAGAGGGAAGTCTCTCTTTCCCTTAGGAATTGCGCAAAGTAGCCCAACAACTTCCCTACACTCTAGAATTGTGAAGAGTAGACCAACCGACACTTCTCTCCAGAAATGCATAGAGTAAGTAAGGCTAGCTGCACTGCTCTCCAGAAAAGCACAAGACTAGTCAGCTGCACTACTCTCTAGAAATGTGCAGTCACGCTAGCAGCACTGCTCTAGAAAAATGCACAGAGTATGCCAATAACACTGCTCTAGAAAACTTCACAGAGCTGGCCAGCCAGTGAGGGCCAGTCAGCCCAGAAACAATGTGTAATTTTTCCCTCAGTGACTATCCATTGCATGTGTTGGGAAGTTGTTAGGTTACCTCGAGAACTGTGCAATCATTCCTTGCATGCCAGGAATTGTGCCCTGAAAAAGAAAAAACAAAAACATCGAAAAATCATTCCTAGATTTCAGGGATCTATTTTTAGCATTGTGAATTACATACAAAGTCAATTTTAGAAGCTTCTCACCAAGTGTCACTTTTTCCTAGATTTGTGGTATGCACGTCATAAATCCTAAATTCGCCAAATCTATTCAAAAAATGCCTAAGATATTATTCTTCACATTCGATCTTAGAGATCTAGCATTCTCAAGGCATCTAGGAACCTTCAGCATAGTTGGTAAAACTTTTCTGGGTAAGTTTTTCTTTTCATGAATTTTGTTGATTTTTTTGTTGCTTTTTATTTTTTGGCTTGTATGAGTGTTGTTTTCCATGTTTTATTGAATGACTGCTGATGTTTTAATGTGTTTTAACCTGTATAAGTGTTGTTTCAAGTTTTCCATTACCTTTCCTTAGTGTCGCATGCAAAACACTGTTGTTTCACTAACAGTCGTCGTTACAGGGACTCTCTTCATGAGCTTCATGGTTTTTCCATTTGACTAATTTCCACACTTGATTGAATTGCATGCATGTATATTCACTCAATTTTTCACCAACTTTGCACACACATTCAATATTTCACATTTTCAGGTTTCCATTGGGTAGATCTGGGTTGTTTTTGCCTAGATCTTCTTTCTCCCAGCATGCTTTACACATTCTTGGCAGTCAAGGATTTGCCTTGCCTCTAGGAATTATGCAAAGGTTGCTCACACTAGCTCCCAATTATGCTCTGTGCAATCCTTAGAGGCAGTGCCCTAGTCCTTCCCACTTAAACTGCACAATGCGTAGTTCCAGCCAGCAACCCAGCCTGATTTATTTGAGAATTGCACAGTTTTAGTCAGCAGTCATCCTCACTAGACTACACACTGCGTAGTTCCATTCAGCAGTGAGCCTCAAGAACAACTAAGACTGCGGAATGTGTAGTTCCAGCTGATAGTCTCCCACCCTCCCAGAGTCAATGCTACACAATCTTGCCCAGCAGTAACCAATTTATTGCCCGATTGATTCTTGAGTTGCTTTATGTTTTCAGCTGACAATGTCTTTCTGTGAGTGTCTTCTCTGTCTCCAAGTACCAGAAGTTTTTAACTAGCTTCTTAGCAGTGCATGTATCATGGCCTCTAAGAGAGTTGGATCAAAAGACAGTTGAAAGTAGTATTGGAGATGTGGTTGAGCATGGGTCTATGAGCTTTCCCATGTACACAGACACAAACTTGTTCATTGAGAAAGACATCAAGATCACATGGAGAGAAATCAACACTATTTCTGCAGGGAGCTTTGAGGACAATCTAGAGGACCAACAAGTCTATGTAAACATCTATAAGTCGAGATTATACAGGTTTGCATGCAAGTATCCGACCTTCTTGTGCGCAGACGTGATCCACTAGATTATCTCATGCACTGATCCTGAGACGATGATAATGAGAAGTGTTAGTGGAGTAGAGCTTGCTTCATTCGGGACAAAACATTACCAACAGATGTACCATTTTCCACAGCCAGTGAACAAGATGGATGCACCATTATACCCTCCCAACAACAATATAAACAAAAGAGACATCTTGAATTATTGGGTAAGGGAGCCATGAAAGTTTAGGATGACACCCAACAATATATACAAGACAAAGCCACTCAAGAAGGCATACCAATTCTTGGTCATCTTCTCATGCCCCTTGTATAGCCAAGGGAGTACGGAGAACTTCCCGCAGAGTGGGGTTGCTATGTTGGATCAAATATCAAGTGAGGGAAAACCTTTCAACCGGTCTAACATGTTGGCTCGAAAGTGGAAAGTGCATGTATCCAATGCCCAGAGTCCTCCCAAGGATCAATAAGCAATATTCTTCATGTCTTCCTATCTCCTTGATGCGATTTGTGCCCATCAACAATTTCCTAGCATGGATTGGGCATGGACACCTTCAAAGACTATTGTGAAATTATATTGCAAGTTTATCTCAGAATGAAGCTACCAAGGAGTCTGTTGGGTCCCTATAATACTAGTGATTACTCCATTACTATGGTAGTTGTACCCCTTATTAATATTGTTGTGCCCCTATTGCCCCCATATTGTTATTACTGTGCCCCATAGAATCCCTCTATTGTTATTTTTGTGGCTTATATTATTATTATTAGGTCGGTTGGGTTATATTGTGACTCCTTAGACTCTTATATATAGAAAGGAGGTTCTGTCATTTGTATCATCCAAGAATTGTTCATTTATGTAATGTAAAGGAGATTGCCCCCTCGAAGAGGCTGCATTTCAAGGCGTTGATCTATCTTTTCTATCTTTTTCTTGAGCTGGTTTCATAACATTTGGTATCAGAGCTTTGGATTCTAGGGTTTCGCTGCTCCAAATAAGTCATCGTGGCATTTTGGCTATAATTTTTTTTTTTTCTGCGACGTTTCAGAAGTTGGAAACAACACCCATTTGAGAAGACATCACGGTGCAGCTCAGGTCTGAATTTTAGAGCTTTTCGTGCTATATTTGCGGAGATATGATCTAAGGAAGTTGGTCTTTTTGCAGACTCTTGAATTACCTTCCAAACAGGTGACCTAGGGAAAATCATCATAACTTTCCTTCTGAGCATCGGATTGAAATTTCACAAAAACATATAGAAAGAGGACGGAATATAGTTTCTTCCAGATATTTTTTAGAGCCAAAGGTCCAAATAGTAACACGTGGAACTTCATACAAGTTCGCTCTTCTGGAAAGGTATATAATTAGGTCACTGTGGGAGATTTGGTATAACTCTTCATTGGAGAATCCAATTGGGGTCAGACTGGTGGCATTGGAAAGAGGACACAGAGGGCTACCATGGGTCGCAATTTCAGAACTGGATGTTCTGAAAGTACAGAGATACATCAGA
>APFE030512700.1:157408-176675 GCA_000404065.3 Pinus taeda
AGAAGGAATTTTTTTTGGAGGACCTTAAATTAGATATTCAAAAGTTTGTGGCGGAATGTTTGGTTTCCCAACAAAATAAAGTTGAAACAATTAAGACACTGGGTCTATTACAACCTTTATCCATTCCAAGCCAACGTTGGGAGGAGGTTTCAATGGATCTTATCACAGGTTTACCCAAGTCTGAGGGAAAGAGTGTCATCATGGTGGTAGTTGACAGACTTACCAAGTATGCACGCTTTTGTGCATTATCACATCCATTTAAAGCTTGTACAATTTCTACTGCATTTATGGAAACAATTCAAAAGCTACATGGAAACCCAAAGATTATTGTAAGTGACAGAGATCCCATTTTCACTGGAAATTTTTGGACAGAATTATTTTCTTGTCTTAATACTCAGTTAGCTCATAGCTCATCTTATCATCCTCAATCTGATGGGAAAACTGAGATAGTAACAAATGTTTGGAAGGATATCTTCGTTGCTTTGTATCTGATAAACAAACACAATGGGTCAAATGGTTGCCTCTGGCTGAATGGTGGTATAACACTTCATTCCATACAGCAACAAAAATGACCCCATTTATGGCACTTTATGGGTATCAACCACCATCCATCACATCATATTTAAGAGAAAATTCTAAGGTTAAAGCAGCGGAACATCACATAGAACATCAACAACAAGTCCTCCAACTCTTAAAGGAAAACCTCATGTTGGCACAGAAGAATGAAACAACAGGCAGATCAACATCGCAGCAAAAGAAGTTTTGTTGTAGGTGATTGGGTATTTCTACGGCTACAACCATATAAGAAAATGTCCCTCAAGCAAGCTAAGAAGGATAATAAATTATCACCAAAGTATTATGGTCCATACAAGGTGCTGCAAAAGATTGCTACTATGGCATACAAATTGGAGCTTCCTGCAGCTTCTCAATTCCACCCAGTTTTCCATGTTTCATGTTTAAAGAAGGTTATAGGTGACAAGCTCCCAATTCAAACAATATTGCCAGAACTTGACGAGGAAGGAAAAATTATATTGGAACCGAAAGCAGTCACAGAAACAAGATCTTGACAGCTACGAAATCGATCAATTTCGGAGTATCTTATCAAGTGGAAGAACTTATCTGCGGAAGATTCCACATGGGAGGATGAGAATTTTATACAAAAGTATCCAGAACTACTCAAGCATTGAGGACAACACTTTTTTTGAAGGAGAGGGGCATGTGGGGTCCCTATAATACTAGTGATTACCCCATTACTATGGTAGTTGTACCCCTTATTAATATTGTTGTGCCCCTATTGCCCCCATATTGTTATTACTGTGCCCCATAGAATCCCTCTATTGTTATTTTTGTGGCTTTATATTATTATTGTTAGGTTAGCTGGGTTATCTTGTGACTCCTTAGACTCCTATATATAGAAAGGAGGTTTTGACATTTGTATCATCCAAGAATTGTTCATTTATGTAACGTAAAGGAGGTTTCCCCCTCGAAGAGGCTGAATTTCAAGGCGTTGATCTATCTTTTCTATCTTTTTCTTGAGCTGGTTTCATAAAATTGGGTAAGGGAGCCATGAAAGTTTAGGATGACACCCAACGATATATACAAGACAAAGACACTCAAGAAGGCATACCAATTCTTGGTCATTTTTGCATGCCCCTTGTATAGCCAAGGGAGTACGGAGAACTTCCCGCAGAGTGGGGTTGCTATGTTGGATCAAATATCAAGTGAGGGAAAACCTTTCAACCGGTCTAACATGTTGGCTCTCAAGTGGAAAGTGCATGTATCCAATGCCCAGAGTCCTCCCAAGGATAAACAAGCAATATTCTTCATGTCTTCCTACCTCCTTGATGCGATTTGTGCCCATCAACAATTTCCTAGCATGGATTGGGCATGGACACCTTCAAAGACTGTTGTGAACTTATATTGGAAGTTTATCGCACAATGCAGCTACCAAGGAGTCATGGCTAGAATATTTGACCACATCATTGCCCCTCTATACATGATGATATTTTAACAAAATCTGCCTTGCATGTCCCAGGAAGAAATGGAGGTGTTGCTAAACATTGCAGATTGGTACGCCTCACCCAATGGCCCTTCATCAGGATGTACAATGCGGAGAAAGATCTGCATGTACAGAGGGGCAATGGTGTGGTCAAATATTCTAGCCATGCCTCCTTGGTAGCTGCATTATGAGATAAACTTGCAATATAAGTTCACAACAGTCTTTGAAGGTGTCCATGCCCAATCCATGCTAGGAAATTTTTGATGGGCACAAATCGCATCAAGGAGGTAGGAAGACATGAAGAATATTGCTTGTTGATCCTTGGGAGGACTCTGGGCATTGGATACATGCACTTTCCACTTGAGAGCCAACATGTTAGACCACTAGATTATCTCATACACTGATCCTGAGATGATGATAATAAGAAGTGTTAGTGGAGTAGAGCTTGCGTCGTTCAGGACAAATCATTACGAACAGATGTACCATTTTCCACAGCTAGTGAATAGGATGGATGCACCATTATACCCTCCCAACAACAATGTAAACACAAGAGACATCTTGAATTATTGGGTAAGGGAGCCATCAAAGTTCAGGATGCCACCCAACAATATATACAAGACAAAGACACTCAAGAAGGCATACCAATTCTTGGTCATCTTCGCATGCCCCTTGTATAGCCAAGGGAGTACGGAGAACTTCTCGCAGAGTGGGGTTGCTATGTTGGATCAAATATCAAGTTAGGGAAAACCTTTCAACCGGTCTAACATGTTGGCTCTCAAGTGGAAAGTGCATGTATCCAATGCCCAGAGTCCTCCCAAGGATCAACAAGCAATATTCTTCATGTCTTCCTACCTCCTTGATGCGATTTGTGCCCATCAACAATTTCCTAGCATGGATTGGGCATGGACACCTTCAAAGACTGTTGTGAACTTATATTGCAAGTTTATCTCACAATGCAGCTACCAAGGTGTCATGGATAGAATATTTGACCACATCATTGCCCCTCTGTACATGATGATATTTTAACAAATTCCACCTTGCATATCCCAGGAAGAAATGGAGGTGTTGCTAAACATTGCAGATTGGTACGCCTCACCCAATGGCCCTTCATCAGGATGTACAACACGGAGAAAGATCTACATGTGTTGTCGAAGTTTTCCATAAACAAGTTGGTCATGCATGAGTATGCATACCACATCTCGATAGGGTTATCAGCTCAATTTCATAGGAAGAAGAAGGCACCATCACCTATGCCTCCTTTGTGAATTTGGTTGCAAGAGATATGGATTTTGAAAGAAGCAGATGTTGAGGTTGAATACTTCAAGAATGTTAAGTTATGCACCAAAAGTTTAATTTTGTACGGTCCACATAGCTTATGCAGGGACCACTATGTGAGAGTGTACTATTCTTGGATCCACGGGATGTGTCATTGGCCAGAGGAAGGCCCATGGAGATATTGTTATAACTCCTCTAGGCTCAATGAGCTAGTCAACATGGTAGTAGAGTGGCTAGCAACACTCAAGGAAGTAGCACCATAGGGAGCATCAACAACAACAGTAGCAACCAACAAACCTGTCTAAGACAAAGGTAATGGGAATATTTTCGAAATCATAGAGACAGAGAAAAGCTACAAGTTTAAGGAAGACCTACTTGTGGAAAGAGTAGCTTTCGAGATAGATACAAAGAGGTGAAAACACGATAGGAGAATAGCACAAAGAAAGAGGGAGAAGAAAAGATTGGAAGAATCAGAAAGGAACTTGTAGGAAGTAGAGTAGAAGCTTAAAGAAGAAAAAGAGCTATGCATAAGAGATAAGGAAGCACGACATGAATAGGAACAAGAATAGGAATATGAGGAAGTGAAAGGCACACAGACAACACAAGCCATGCCGATATAGGTTGAAGACTTTGAACCAACAGTAGATGAGGAACAGGGTGAGTAGCCACAAGAACAGGAACTTGCTTCACAGGATGAACCAATAGTAGAACAGATGGACATGGAGATGGAGTAGCCAGAATAGGATCAAGACACTGACCTCATTCCAAAAGTAACCGAAGTCACCCCACAGGCTTCACCAGCTCCAGTAGCAAAGAAAGTCCCGAGTGAACAAGAGGATACCATTCTCCTTGAGGATAATCTGGGAATAGATGTGTACATCATAGCCTTTAATGAGTCACAACACAAAGTTGTACAAACACATAGAGCACATACCTCGGATGAGCATACATCACATGTCCACTTTTAACAATGGGTGATTTCATCAAATGTACGAAGACATCCAGCTGCCTTGGTCGATGTTACAAAGGCTTATACCGAAGCCACAAGTTCCAGTGTTAAGTTCTTGATAGTAGAAAATGAGCGCATGGCTAAGGAGTTGCAAGCAACCAGGGAGAGGGAGGAGCAATCAACAAGATCCGCTAGAGCAGAGATGAAGAAAGCGATACTTGCTGAAGTATCGACTATTGAGAAAGTCACATGAAGACTGTATGATAGGTTCATCACTGTGCACAAGGTAGCTGTCCATCTACATGGTAATCATCAGAGCTACACCAAGATAGCACGTTTGAACACTCACATATATACATACTGTTATTGATCATGTACAGACATGGACAATGAGGTATAAGGGATCCTCGCTTCACTTGCATGAGAGGATGAAGCCGCAGGTAGGGTTAGATAAAGAACGCATCTGGAGTCTGATCCAGAGCTATGACAAACTCCCAATACTCATCACGAGTGTTGAGGCTTCGTATGCATGTTTGTTCAAGAGTTTGGATGTCGTGGTGAGAAAGTATGGCACCCCGTTGATTAGTACACTCACTGAGGCCAAAGAGAAGAACCAAGTTAGACTAGATCCCAATGCATACTTTGATCTGTTGATGCTCATGGCCTCACGTGCAAATTTGCAAGTCAGTGTAGATAACATGTGGATATACATTGCCTGTCTAGAGTCGCGCAAGACTAAGTTGTGCACGTTACAAGATGAGTTGGAAAGACATTCCAAATTAGTAAACCTGGAAGCAATGGAGGTAAGAGTTCATTTCTAGGAAGACATCATCAAAGAGTATACATACAACATTGTGCACTATCAAGAATGGCTTCATTTCGTCAGTGAGGATCACAGAGAGGATGGGAGCTAGTCTTTCTACAGTCATCTGAGTCTTAGTGTTGTATTGTCTCGCTGAATCAAGCATATTTTTGTCCCACATGGGTATATGTGGAAAATGTATTATTATTGTAAACATGATTTAAAGTGAAGTTCCAAGTGTCATTAGTGAAATAAAAAATGTCATGTGTAATGTAAAGAGTTATGTAATGAAGTTTAAGAGTCATGAGGGTAGTCTAAGATTCACAAAGGAGAATTCCAAGGGTCACCCCACCCCTTTTTATAAATAGAACCTCATAAATCATAAAATAGGCTTTTGGGAGCCAAGTGTTTGTTAGGCATTGCTTAGAGAGGGCTTAGAGAGTATTGTGATGAGCATTGGATTCTTCGTATTGGAATTATGATGCATGTGTTGTCCTTGATGGCGACCCACTTGTAGCAGAAAAAGTATATGGTAACTAGATGAATCTACAGGGAAAATCAGAGGTGACAGAATTATGGAACATTGATGAATCTACTTGTCAAAGGTGACAAAATGATGGAACAAAATAATGGTCAAAGGTTTGATATAGGGAATTGTTAGTGTGTGTTGTCCTTGATACGAGGTGTCCTTAATGACAACCTATTTGATGAATGAAATAATTGATAAAAGTATAGACAGGATGTGACAGAATGCATGGTAGTTGTGTTTTCAGATATGAAAAAATGTAGGGCAATTCAAAGGAATCAATTTAGAAGTAATATACAATGGAAAATCACATTATAACAGGTCAATTCAGAGGTAACAGGGTAATGGCATAGAAGAACAGGATGATTGAACAAAGGAATATGGATCAGAATCAAGCAAATTAGGAAAAAGAATGTTTTCAAATATATTAAGTTATATACGCGGGTTATTGTACAAAAGGAGTGTATACAAGCAGGTTCACTGTACAAAAAGATTGTATATGTATGTATACACTTTCACAAGAGGGAAAACATGTATGGGATGGAAAATTAAGGTAAGTTAAAGTTAAAGAATGCCAAGTGTCCATACCATGTTATTAGCCCACAATATTGAGTGGAATAACGATTACTTGATCCTGTCTAAGAATACCACAGGTTCTAAGTATTGTTTTGGTCCAAGGTATTGAGAAAGACTAAAACTATATAAGGAGGAGAAGATGAAAGGTCTAAGTGCAAAAGTAATGAATATCTTATGAAGTGTAAGATGAAAAGAAAATATGCATGTTATGGTTTTCTGATGCTTTTCTTAATATGAACTAAGTATGCACCCGAGTGTTTGATGATGGATGAGATCTAATGATGGATCATGATCATAATGACTTATAATTATGTGATCTGATAATGGATGGGCTAGATCTAAGTCCTAACAAATGTTTTGTCCTTTAAATGCTATGATCTGGGCATGTCTGAAGTTTGGAATAGATGAGAAGTTATAAGTAAGTATTTTTAGATCTATACGCTGGTTTTATTTGGTGAAGGTGCATATACACATTGGCTCGACTCTTCCAAGTAGCGTATGCAAAAGAAAATATTGATGATCAGAGATGACTGATCTATTTGATCAGTGCTACTGTTTTACTGTTGTTTTTCAGTGACGTCTTCTTAGATCTGAAAGTAGAACTGAATGCACAAGGAGATTGATTCTGATTGATTGATTGATTAAGTGAGAAGGGTGATATTTGCTCTTGTCTGTTTATATCTCTATAATATGACAATAGATCTTTAGAATTTTAGTGGTTGGTACAGTTTTGGTTCAAAGGTTTTATGATTCAATATTTTTAGAGGTATATGCAGGTTGGGTTAATTAAAGTAGCATATATATGCAGGTTGAGTTCATTGTAGTGTATACATTCTGACATATGATTTTTTGGGTTGCAGTTGGTTCTAGTTGTTGATGCAGTGTTTTGGGTTCAGATCTATGTACTAGTTACAGTGTTCTGTATGTTCCAGTTGATTGGTTGAATTTTGATTAAGTGTCGGTTGATTGAGGTTTTAGTGATTGGATGATTCAGAGATTGATGATTGAGTTTCTTGTGGTTGATTAAAAAATTGATGATTTTGTTTAAGCTATATTAGGGATTGATGATTGGGTTTCAGTTATTGGTTGATGCAAATGTATTTGATGGTTTTATTACAGTGGTGATTAATTTTGAGCTTCAATATTACTGATGGGTCCAATATGAAAATTTGATGAAATGTGGCCTTCATATTGTGTTGATGTGAACTAGGAGTATCTAGTTTGAAAATTTATGAAATGTTGTCCATGGAGGATACTGAGGGTTGGATCCTTCAGTGAGAAAGTCGAAGCTTCCTGCTAGCAGTGGCTAGTGATTAGATCAGGGGGTTGTAGCTCCCTTCCAATAGCAGCTGGAGAACGAGTGAATATGGTAGGCCGATGCCTACTTACTCGTAAACATATTAGCCAATACAAGAGCCAGGGGGTTGTAGCTCCGTTCTAGTAGAAGTTGGATAATGAGAGAAGGTTGTAGCCTTTTGCAGGTGGGTGCCTGCGTACTAGTACGAGTTTTCACTAGTACAAGATTGTAAACAGATTATTCTTTATATTAAAAGAAGACAGAGAAAACAACAACATATTGTTTTTCTCTCGCATTAGGTTTCCACCATAAATCTTAGTGTTCATGCGTGTTGCTTGTGTGTCATGGTTTATTCTGTTATTATTGCACAATGATTATTGTTTAATGTTTAATAACATATTGATGCACTGATTAAATATCAACATATGATGAATTAACTGAATCATAATTTCACTGGATATATGGTGGTTTCCTTAAGAATAATTGCGTCCACACACAAGTTCCCTTCACTAAAGTAGTGTATATAAATATGATTCTGAAAGGGAAAAAGTTATTGATTTATAAACACTGATTCACCCACCCGCCCCACCCAACCCCTCTCAGTATTATTCCCAACATTTAGTATCAAAACGAGGCTCTTTGGCATAAGCTTGATTGCTTAAAGGAGATCCGTAGAATCAATAGGAAAGAAACTAAAGAAGAAGACATCTTAAAGGAATAGTAACAATAGAAGAGATAATTGGCTATTAGGTGGAAGTAAGTATTCAAATTTAGAATCACCTCAGATTGAACATGATCACGAAAAAGAATTATTTGGTAAGATTTTTTGGTCTTCTAGTGATACACTTCTATGTTCATGCAATATTGATGATAATGCAAGTGACAGTGAATAAACTGAATTTTCTCTTATGGGTGAAAGTGAAAGAAATATAGAGCTAGAAGTTAAAAGGCTCACATAAAAAATTAGAGATCAATAAGATCTACTGGACAAAAGGGAGTGTACCTACAAAGAAGAGATTACAAGGTTAAAAGCTCAGTTAGAGGAAGGAAAAAAAGTAAGGAAGCAATACACAGAAAAGAAAGATCAATGTCAAAGGCTGCAGGATGAAGTGACATCATTGAGAAATGAAGTAAATGAAAAGGAAACAATAATCAAGAAACTTAAAGATAGATCTAGTTACTATGAAAATCTTAAAGTTGAGGTCATCTCTCTAAAAGAAGATCTTGAAAATTCAAATAAGCAGAATGAAGAACTACCTCAAACAGATGAAGAACGAGAAAATGAGATTCTCAAATTAAGACAACAAGTGGAAGAAGGAAGAAAGGTTGAAGAAATCATGAAGAAGAAATATCTGGAAAAGGAAGAGCAATATCAGGTTGAGGTAAATATCTTAAAAGGTAAATTAGAAGAAAAGGATAAAATTTTGAGATTTCAAGATAGTACTAAGATTTTGGATAATATTCTTGGTAGTCAAATGCCTCCTAGCATCAAATTTGGTCTTGTTTTTCAAGAAACTATTAAAGGTGAATCTAGCTCACAAGATGAGGCGAGGAACTCTAATGCAAAATCTGAAATGCTCAACAAAGAGATAAGAGGTCAACCCCATCAACAACCAAGGAAAGAAAGACTTCAAAGAAAATAATTTACTCCTAACTATGGAAGTGATAATCGGTTATTTCCTATGATAAATAATGTTGAATGTTTTATATGTCATAATTTTGGACATGTTCCAACCAGATACAAAAGTAGAATGGTTCAAGCTAATAACCGTCACACAAAAAGATCATCAACTTCCAACTACTTTAAGGGATATTGTTTTTCTTGCAATATGTTTGGTCACAAAGCCATTGATTGCTTTAGAAGGAATACGAAACATATAAGATGTTATGGCTGTAACAAGTTTGGGAATGTAGAAAAAGAATGCAAGAGAAAATTTTGGCTAGCATACAAAAAGGAGAAAACATCATCACACTCCAAGGTATTGAAGAAGAAGGAATTATAGTCAGAAAAATGTGACATAGCACAATATATAGATAGAATGGACTTGAGAGGAACAAAAAGTATGAAAATTCAGTGTTCTAATTCTCATATGCAGTTATCATGAAGACAAGTCACATATATACACTAATTAGAATCTGCATAGTCACATATATGTTGGTTTGATGTAGAAGTAGTAAGACAAACTCAAAAAAAGGGGTCTGATATGGTTCAGTCAATTATTAATTATCCTTTCTATTCTGATTGATGATGATTACAATATGTTGATGATATGTAGAAGTCATTTTGACTCTCATAAGTTGTTGATGATTTGATGTATAACTAGTTGATGATGATGGCTTGATGATTCTTTCTGATATATGCAAGGATCAAATTTGACAGTGAACAGTTGGCACAAGTTCAGGGGGAGAATATGTTTTGCTTCTAATGCATTGTTGGGATTCTGATTAGAAGTCCTTGGTACATAATGATGATGATGATGCTTATATTGTTGAAGTATTTAAATGATACATCATGCTATGCTGCAGTCATGGGTTGCCTATGATAAAGTTTCAGATGATATTTATATTGCTTAGGCCACCTAGTTGTTATGAAGATCAGATTTATGGATGCTTGTGGATGACTCTTTTGATGATGCATATAGTACATATGGTATATTGCTGACATGGTGATCTTCATAAGGTCAAGGAGAAGAACAAAGCTTGAGTACGCATCTTCATTATTCGTTAAGTATCAATCATTTCTTTTATGTTGTTGTCATCATGCCTTCAAAGATGCATAAATTACATATGGTGCAGGATTCCTATGGTTCTTGGCTCCCACATGGTATATTGGTGGAGGATTATTGGTCTTGATGATACCAAGAAAGTTTGACAGAGGACTGTGAGCTCATGGATTTCTTTTCACATTGATGAGAATATAGATACATATTGGTATCTCTATGATGGATATATATATATATATATATATATATATATATATTATGTTGGATACATGGATGATTTCTTAAATTACACATTGGAAAATAATGTTGGCTAGCCAAGAGAATGGTGTTATTGCAGGTTTCATGAAGACATGGATATTCAGAGACATGGGCCACATAATGATGATGAATTCTTATTTTATGATGATAGGTTTTGGTTCTCATTTATGTTTATCATGGTTGATACTTATCAGATGTGGGATGTTGAAAAATCCCTAGTGAAGGTACATGGTTGATATATTAAGGATTGTTATGGAAATATCATGCAATTCTTGGTACAATGATGATTGTATAGTCATGGATGATGATTATGGTGTTTCACATACATATGATATGATGTGAATGGTTTTGAATTACTACTTGGAGATATGACATATGCTTAGTAGATTCATGGAAGACTATGGAGCAACGTGATTTGATAAGATCAAGAAAATGAGTTGATATCCATATGCGACATACTTTGTCAGAGGTTGATAATATTAAAGGAAAATTGGCTTATCTTGTAAACTGATGATGGATATATACATGTTGTCATTCTGGATGCTGCTAACAGATGCTTATGGTGTTGATCATATATAGTGTATGATAGTTGTTGATAACTATCATAGTCTTGTTTACATATTTGGCATTTGTTATAAATGTCATGTATAACATTTGATGTAAAGGTCATGTCTAGACCTATGATGTAATAATTGTCATATTCAGTAATGTAAGGACTTTTAAGATCATGTCAAATATGTAAACCCACTTGGTTGGGTGGATGATTCAAATTTGTTGTATCCCCAATTGGCTGGGTGATTGATGTATGTATGAGTCAATGGTGATAGGAAGGTCATACTCACATAGTTGAGGTATAGAGTCATGTTATTATTTAAAAAATATTTTTGCAGACTCTACATATGCTCAGGGGGAGCATGGACAATATAGTGCATCTCAACATGTACTAAGGGGAAGATTCATTAGAGAATCCAGCATGTGCCTAGGGGGAGCATGATCATATTTCAACAGTTCATATATAGAAGTCTTCATTTAACATTGGTTATTCAGCCCTTTGCCCTTGATGTCAAATGGGGAGAGTAGCTTGCTGTTTGGAGAGTAGCTTGATGTTATTTATAGGTTGTGGTGATAAAACACCAAAGTGGTTGCCATCAAGTACAAAGGGGGATATTGTTGGCATTATGATGCTTGTGTTATCCTTGATGGAAACCCACTTGACAAAATGATGGAACATCGATGAATCTACAGGTTAGAGGTGACAAAATGATGGAAGAGAATAATGGTAAATGGTTTGATACAGGGAGATTGTTAGTGTATGTTGTTTTTGATACGAGGTGTCCTTAATGACAAACTATTTGATGAATGAACTAACTGATAAAAGTTTAAACATGACATGATAGAATGCATGGTAGTTGTGTTTACAGATATGACAGAATGCAGGGAAGTTCAAAGGAATTAGTTCAGAAGTAATATAACGACAAATCATAATATAATAGGTCAATTCAGAGGTAACAAGGTAATGGTATAGAAGAACAGGATCATGAAACAAAGGAATATAGATCTGAATCAAGAAAACGAGGAAAAATAAGGTTTTCAGCTATATTAAGTTGTATACATGGGTTCAATGTACAAAAAGAGCATATACATATGCACACACTTTCACAAGAGGAAAAGCGCGCATGGGATGGAAAAATAAGGTAAATTAAAGTCAAAGAATACCAAGGGTCCATACCATGGTATTAGCCCACAATATTGAGCGAAATAATGGTTACTTGATCTCGTCTAAGAATACCACAATTTTTAAGTATTGTTTTGGTCCAAGGTATTGATAAAGACTAAAAATATATGAGGAGAAGATCAAAGGGCTAAGTGCACAAGTAATGAATATCTTATGAAGTGTTAGATCAAAATAAAATATGCATGTTATGGGTTTCTGATGTTTTGCTTGATCTGAACTAAGTATAAACTTGAGTGTTTAATGATGGATGAGATCTAATCATGGATCAGGATCACAATGACTTATGATTATGTGATCTGATAATGGATAGGCTAGATCTAAGAGATAACAAATGTTTTGTCCTTTAAATGCTAGGATTTGGGTATTTCTAAACTTTGGAACAACTGAGAAGTTATAAGTAAGTATTTGTAGATCTGTACATTGGTTCACTTTGGTGAAGGTTTGTATACATGCTAGTTCGACTCTTCCAAGTAGCGTATGCAAAAGAAAAGCTTGATGTTCAGAGATGACTGATTTATCTGATCAGTGCTGCTATTTTACTACTGTTTGTCAATGATGTCTTCTTAGAGCTGAATGTAGAATTGAATGGATAAGGAGATTGAGTCTGATGGATCGAGTGATTAAGTGAGAAGGGTGATCTTTGTTGTTGTCTATTTAGATCTCTGTAATATGACAATAGATCTTCAGAATGTCATTGGTTGGTACAGTTTTGGTTCAAAGGTTTTATGATTCAGTTCTTTTAGAGGTATATGCAGGTTGGGTTAATTGAAGGAGTGTATACATGTAGGTTGGCTTCATTGAAGTAGCGTATACATTCCGACATATGATTTTTGAGGTTTCAGTTCGTTCTGGTTGTTGATGCAGTGTTTTGGGTTCAAATATGTGTATTGGTTACAGTGACCTATTTGTTCGAGTTGGTTGGTTGAATTTTGATAGTGTTGGTTAATTGAGGTTTTAGTGATTGCTTGATTCAAAGATTGATGATTAAGTTTCTTATGGTTGATTCAAAGATTGATGATTGAGTTTCTTGCGATTGATTCAAAGATTGATGATTGGGTTTCAGCTATATTAGAGATTGATGATTAGGTTTCAGTTATTGGTTGATGAAAATGTATTTGATGGTTGTATTGCAGTGGTGATTACTTTTGAGCTTCAATTTTACTGATGGGTCCAGTATGAAAATTTGATGAAACATGGCCTTCATATTGTGTTGATGTGTACTAGGAGTATTGAGTCTGAAAATTTATGAAACATGGTTCCTAGATGATAATGAGGGTTGGAACCTTCAGTGAGGAAGTTGAAGCTTCCTGTCGGTAGTTGCCAGTGATTAGATTAGGGTGTTGGACCTCCCTTCTAGTAGTAGTTCGAGAAAAAGTGAAGATGGTAGGCTGACGCCTATGTACTAGTAAACATATTAGCCAGTACAAGAGCCAGGGAGTTGTATCTCTCTTCCAGTAGAAGTGAAAGAATGAGAGAGGGTTGTAGCCTTCTTCAGGTGGGTGCCTACATACTGGTATGAGTTTGCATGAGTACAAGATTATAAACATATTATTCTTCATATTAAAAGAATACAAATACAACAACAACAGGTAGTTTTTCTCCTTCATTGGGTTTCCACCTTAAATCTTGGTGTTCATGTGTGTTGCTTGTGTGTGATGGTTTATTCTATTATTACTGCACATGGTTACTATTTAATGTTTAATAAAGTATTGATGCACTGATTAAATATCAACATATGATGAATTAACTAAATCATAAGTTCACTGGATATACATTGGTTTCCTTAAGAATAGTTGGGTGCACATGCAATTTCCCTTCACTGAAGTAGTGTATATAAATATGAATGTGAAATGGAAAAAGTTATTGATTTGTAAATATTGATTCAACCCCCCCTCTCAGTATTATTCCCAACACTCCACAGTGGAGAGCCAGTACATCTCTTTGGAGGAGCAGGCGGTGTTGACTGTAACATTCCATTATTGGGGCTAGTGGTTGTCATGGATATATGTATGGATGGAACTTTCACTTTATGTAATATAACAGAGTCAACATGTTTCATGCATATGTTGTTATTGTAGTTCAACTATTCTAGTTACTTTAGAAATGTATGTAGTTTTAACTTATGCATTTATGTATGGAGTATTCCATATGTGATTCTATGAATCTTATTGAAGCATGTTGTTGGTTTAACTCATCACTTTGGATTGTCAACTATTATGCTTTCCAATTCATGATGTCTTTTAGATTGTGTTTCTTTCAGGCCGTGTACTAATACAAAATTCTAAGGGCCACACTTCTTTCCACCTCTGTCTGTGAGAACCTCCCCATGAATCCCTCTTGAATTGCTGCAAGGTCACACCCTTGCTTATGACAAAGATATCCTGCTTACCCTTACTCACTATCGCAGTCAAGGCACTACTATATTACCTAGTGCTAGGACTCCTACTCCAAATAGTGTGAGGTCTAGTTGGGACTTCTTACCAAGAAGATCCCCTAACATGTTAGCTGGTCCAGTATCGTCAACATTTCTGGTTCTAGAAGTTGGGCCAGACAACCTAAATCCTCAAAATCTATTTTGTATCCCTGAACATATATCATGACTTATGTTACAGTTCACCCTCAGAGATGTATGTCTTATGGAAATGTGTTTGAAGTGTCGAGGGAGTTCTAGGATCTCTTGTTACAATATACATATGAAGGCGAAGGTGGAACATCTTGGCCTAGGCATAGAGCTTCTTTTGAAGATCTTTGTAATACCTTGGAAGACCTTGAGGATTATGTGGCCTCCTTGATGTTCACATTCATGCTTTGAGGGCACCCATTACAATGGTGTGTCACACTACTTGATAAATCTAATCACCCTTTCAACCAGTTTGTTGAAGAGATAAACTACACTTTTCATCATTTTGATCGTCAAGCACTTAACATAAAAATTCTAGAATTACAAAAAGCTCCTCATGAATCCCTATTGGAATTTTTGGAATGCTTTCGTACTCTCGCATTTTAAATCCCAAAGGATGAAATTGATTGGAAATTTCACTATCTTCTTCACATATCTGAAAATCCACGTGTTAGAATCATTCAAACCCATCCCAACATACCTCGGTGTTAGAGCTTCCAAATCCAAGGTAAACAAGGTTGATGTCACAAGTGACTGTTCGTCCTCATCTCATCAAACAACTCTAGCCCCACAGTGCAAGGTGGAAGAAGGTGCGTGTCCATATATTGAACTATCACATCCTCCCACCCCACCAGCTCTTGATTTTTGCACAAATGTGGCTTGAAAGACTGTTTTTTGTCACGTGGACTTCTTTCCTCAACCTCCATCCCCACATTCTATTGATCCTTTGGTTTGTAATGTGTTGTGTTCTCCCGTTCCAGATGTTAGGTTCCTATACCAGTAGGTGTCATTTTTCATGATTGACATTGAAGAGCTCTAATATGTTCATACCTTTGGCTGCTTGCAAAGGCTTTCCATATTCCCAAGAAATCAAAAAAGTTAAAAAATGTAAAGAGGGTATTCCCTAAAAGAAAAATCAAAGGGCAAGAAGAATGAAATGGTCAAGAAAATGAAATAAATGAACCCCAAGCAAAGGACCATGAAAGTGTGCAAGTCCAAAATGCCACTACTGTCATACTTTTGCAAAGATCTGATGGTGTGCAACTTGTTCATTTATGCTACCATGGATGGATGGCCAAACAGTTTAATCTTGGCTAGTTCATGTTTGAATTTACTTGTCTTAGAGATAGAGAAATAATACCTGTCCAAACTGTTCAATCTTGGCAGGTAAATAGATAGGTAGAGAAGAAAAGGAGCTCAACAGTTAAAGCTGAGCCCTTAGATGTTATAAGGGTAGATTTAGATAGGATTGCAATAAAAAGAAAAGAAGATTGAAAGGGTCTGCTAGTCCAAGTTCACCCATAGAAAAAGAAGAAAAAATGTTAGGTACAGAAGGCTGGGTAGGCAGTTTTGGTGTTGCAGAGGCATGGCTATGGTTAATTTTGTTTCTCACAGATGTTCATCTGATATCATAAGTGCCATGGCAGCTGTTTGGTTACAAGTCAATTGAGGCATGAGTAACTTCCCTTCACACTTCTCCCAAAATTACTTACTAACCTCCCCCCAAGGATATTGAGATCTGCTCAATACTCCTAAAATCATTCCATTTCATGAAAAGGCCTGAGTAAAATAACATTCTTGCTTTAGGCAAAGAAGCCACATTTCTTGTGTAAAATCCTTCTTTTCTCTTTTTGCCTAAGTTTGAAAGATTACAACTTAGCGCTTTGCACTAATTTCTACATATTAACTTTAACATTATTATATAATTCCCTATCCTAATGCCCCTTTTCCCATATTATATTTATAATAAAACCCCACTTATAAATATTTCCTGTCCCCGGTTATATAACCATATTCACTATGTTTAGGGATTAATGGATCCATTTGGGATTTATTAATAACCTTCCGTGTGCCACCCAAGGGATTAATTAACCTTTGGTTAATTAATAACCTAAATTAAAAACCATGCACACCAATCATATTGTGCCTGAAAACATTAAAAACTTTTATTTAATTGATGGGGATTGCATGTCAAACCTACACCATCTTTAATGAGTGCCAACCATCTGATCGACGCTCTCCCATCGGACGGCCCACAGTAATATCGCAACCCCCTCCACCACTATACTTTATCGCCCGGGGAACCATGGTATTGCCACCCATACCTTGGACGCATGGCATCCTCCCACCCTGCTCGCGGCCCCTCCACCCGAAACCACATGAGCCCAAAAGCGGTGTGGGCCTATACCACTTACTGCCCTCCCGCTGACCTTACCTGCTGACATCATCACCACGAGACCTCCACGTCATCCTTTCGTACCCTCCACTACGCGACAAACTATCCTGTCATGCTGACATCATTCGACCAAAAAGTGCCAAGGCCTCGTGAAAGCCAAATTTTTGTTAAAAAGGCATGAAAGTGTCATTTTTTCTAACTTTCATTCGTTCTTTCCATGAACTTTTTGCATGTGAATTACGTCCAACTGATTAATCAAAGTGTACCAATCTGCCACCTGGCTAAGCAAGATCCAGCGTCATGTCCTGCATCACATCCTGCAATCGGCAATTACACTGTTAGCTTCTAAAAACAGGTATTTAACCAGTTTCCTCCAGGACATATATATTCGGTTTGCCTCTACAAATTGTACCCATAGGCCAAAATTCAAGTAAATTCAGCCTATAAGCTCTCGAACAAGCACACCCAGAACTCTTGTTTTGCCTACTTTTGCTACAAAAACCTAAAATCCCTGTTTAATAATACAAAAAACCAGTAATGGAAGCTCCGGTGGTGATCCAGGTGGATATTGGTGGCCACCTGCCAAGTCCAACTGGACCCCCACCATTGTCTTTCTTAGCATTTTCAGTTTCCTTAATTGTAGCACAACTTACTATTTTTAGCAGTTTTTCGGGTCCTGAACTTCCAGAGCCGTTTTGAGGCCCTAAACGACGTTTTTTGGGGAATCTGGGGGCATCATGGGTCATGCAGTGGACCAATGTTGCCTATTCCAACAATGATAGTGCTCGAATAGATCTTTCTAATGAGCTATTGTACGCGTCAAACGGAGATCATATGCTAAAAGTTACGACCCCAGGAAGTTGATGTACTAACTTACCCCCAAACGAGGCCCACAGTTTGGCGTTTCATCTCCTAGGGTTAGGTTTTGGAATGTTAAGGGTTTTCCATTATTTTCTCAACAATAAATAGGCCTTCGAGCCTCATTGTAACACAGTTCAGAGGCATGTAGCCATCACATCTCTTCTCAGAGATAAGCTACCATCGCCCTAGCTAGTTTATTTCCATTTCTGATTGTAAGCATGCTTCAGTATTTTCCATTAATGAAATGAAGTATTATTTCCGCTGCATCTTTGTGTATATGGTTATCTCTGTAATTTGTTGCGTTCCTGTTTAAATCCGGATCAGTGGTATCAGAGCGGTCTGCTTTTTCTCTGTTTTTCTTTGCATGTCCCCAACAAGGTCGAGATATAAGGAGTTAGGGCTTGAACTGGTTGAACCTTTGCAAGACCAGCCTCGCAAATCCCGACAGCCTCCCATGGTGGACGAGAAGAAAGACGAGGGGGCAGGAGATCCCATCAAAATCTTGCTCGAAGAAGCCCTCGAGCGACAACGGAACGCGATTATGGACAGCTTCACCCAGATCCTTCAGCGGATAGCCAGAAGCAACGCGTCGGCTTCCAGCAGCTACTCTGGAAATGCCACACCCTTTAAGGTACAATTTAATTTTGAAATGCCCATATTCGAGGGTCAGATAGACACAGACGCCATAGATAAATGGTTAAATCTGCTAGAGGGTTATTTTTCTGTTCATGAATTTTCGAGCCGGGAAAAGATTGTTTTTGCTCTCCTCAAAGCAACCTCCCACGTCAAGGACTGGTGGGAAACTTACTGCGCGCAGAAGGATGAAAGTACTGGCTCACTATTTTCAGCCGCACCCACCTGGGATTCGTTCTGGGATGCCATCAAGGAGCAGTACTACCCTGTCGGGAGCTATGAGGATGAATACATAAAGTGGACCACGTTGCGGCAGGGAAGGGACCAAGACGTGCCGGAGTTCACCAATCTTTTCCATACCCTTCGCACAAAGTTGGGTATCAAGGATTCGGAGCAACATTTGATACTCAAATACCGTGGCTGCTTGCACAAGTACATCCAGGAAGAAATAAAATTCCTAAACATCCCCTCGCTCGGCGCAGCGTACCGGTATGTCGTCAAGGTCGAGCAGAAGTTTAAACAAAAGAAGCGAGACTTTGGATCTGCGAATCCAAAGCAGGGGAAAAGTGCCCCTAAACCACAGAACAAAGGACAAAGCCAAGGCAGGACAGCCCAAGACAACCAGCCAAAGCTACAAGCAAAGAACAGCGCCACGAAGCCGAGAAAGGACACTGGAAAATGGTGCGAGTTCCATAAGAGCTCCACTCACAACACAAGTGAGTGTCGGGCCAAGCAGTCACTGGTGGCTGAGCTAAAGGTTTCAGAATCAGATGCATGTTCCGACTCTGAGTCAGAACCTGATAAGGGGTATGAAAAAGCGAAGCAGATCATTGATGC